>RDPX01000075.1:1527647-1567194 GCA_003991215.1 Morbakka virulenta
ATATCGCTTGCTCTTTGAAAAGAAGCTACCATCAAATTGACCTCAGTGCTGTTTGATAGCTTTTATTTAGTAAACAATATTATTCCTTGGTTTTTACTGCTGATAGAAATTTGGTTATTTTATGATTTCAGTATCGTAACCATAGTTATTCAATACTTAAGTTTCAGACAAGAGCGTTAAAATAATACAGACACGTCAAGAACGGAGGTGTGACTTGGAAAGCAGAGTCGTGGATTTACATGCAGAGGTAGAAATGAAATAGTTTTTTGAACGTTTGCCATTGTATTGTTCAGTGGCTGACCTCCAGTCTACAATAGTGGGTATAGGTACTTTCTCTTAATTTTGTTTACATGTTCTTTCCGGTCCTTCTTTTGTTTTGCTATATTTACTAGAGGCGGTTTGGGATAGGGGTATGATTTAGATACTGGGACGGCTCTCATTGCCCCGCTCAGGGAATCAGTGTTTTAATGTGTTGTTTTTAGTCTTTGAATTGGTATTTGATTACTAGTTCTTTTGGGGCCCCCATTCCTAACCAAGCGTTAATTCCTCAAAATAGTGGTGACTTGTAGCTGTTGTTTGGCGCCAAATTTTTTTTGTTTTGACTTTTATCTGTTGTACTTTACCCTACCGTATCGTGTTCTGGCCGTGCATGTAATTCTAAACCCGCAATTTCTTTTTTAGTAGTGGTAACATTTCTTTTTTTTCTTCTTTCTACTCTACCCGACCTTTAAACCAAATTTTGTTTTATTAGAAAGACTGGAATATATTGTGTGTCTTCAGTCTTTATATGCGTTCCATGTTAACTGGGTCCATTTCTTTTCTCCTTTTCTTACCCGTAATCAAATGAAGGATAATAAAGCCTTTCTGTTATAAAACCATATAATTCGTTCCTGAATATACAATTACATTCTATAATCTAATTCTTTCTTGACTTACAATTTTATATTAAATACTTACTAATCCTGTGAATTGATACGATATTTTCCCCGTTCTCTCATGAGCCTTATCAAGGAATGGTTTTTATGTTTTAAGCTCCTATTTTAATACCTACTAGAGAATGACTGTGATATTCAAATTACGTTATTTTTGTGTAGGAATTTACCCAAGCAGACAGTAGCATAATAGAATAAAGCAATGCAATATAGAAATTAACCGGACATAGCACGTAGCACCCAATGACAGTTTAGAGTTTTAATTACACTGACAAATATCGAAAAATGCAACGTCGTTTTTCTTTATTTGTTGTTGTTGTTGTTGTTGTTGGCAAGTTGGATTCCTAGTCTAACGTATTTCCTTACTTAATGTTCTGAAATAAAAGATTTGTTTTTTCTTGTCTGCATGCCTGGTCATTATGCCTTTCTGCAAGACCATCTTGGAGCATTAATCTTTTTGTAACGTTAACGTTAAGTTTAAGTTTGAAAACGAGCCCGTTGTATTTGACCGTGACCCTTATTTTTGATTCAAGGTTTAAAATTAAATCGGAAGAGTTAATCGAAGGCAAGTCAAACAAGTTATCAGGTTCTAATTGGAAAGTATATTTATAATGATATTTAAACATAGTAAACAGATTGCCCAAGTTTTTGAGTTTACACGAATTCTGAGGGAAACCTTTTTCCAAGGTGTTCTGCGTTTTTTTTACAAGTCCATTGTGAACTTTGTTTTTATTGAGCAAACCCTATTAATTATGTTAAACTGAAGGAAGTTAATTATAATGGTTGGGCCTAAAAGTTTTAAGCTGTGACACGGCCCAAGATGTGACACGGACACATTTCAGAGGGAACTTATCAGGTACCAAGTTTTAAATCATACTTTGATTAGCGGGTTTGACATTCAGACGAGGCTAGGAGAAAAACTGTTCTGCTGGCCTAGAATGGAGAAAGAGAAAGAGGCAGAAAAACGAAGGAGGGGTAAGGAGAATGAAGAAAAGGGATAGGAAGAGAGGGAGAAGGTACTTTGGATACAGTTGTCATTTTTCGTTTAAACAAATGTTCGCCCCCCAAAATTAGTTTACTTAGGTTAAGCCTGAATGAGGTCCGATGGACAAATGCAGGGCAATTCAAGAAAAACGATAAGACAGTGATCTACGCAGGTGGTGACCAGCATCAACGGGGCGTAGTCTTGATTCTAAACAAGGAATTCTCGAAGTCAATCATAGCTGTATGGCCAAAATCATATCATACACTTCTAGTCAAACTTAAATCTAGTCCAGTAAACGTCAACTTGTTAGTCGCATACACACCCACAGCAGACGCCAATGACACAGAGATAGACAGCTTCTATGATGACTTAGATAAAGCTTATAGACAGTGCAAATCAAATGAAGTGGACATTGTGCTGGGTGACTTTAATGCCAAAGTAGGCTGTGAACAACGGGATAAAACAGTTGGGCCGTTCGGTCTGGGAGTGAAGAAGGAACGTGGAGAACGTCTTATCTACTGGTGTGAGGAGAAAGAAATCGCAATAATGAATACATGGTTTGACACCCACCCTCGTCACAGATACACTTGGGTTAGCCCAGGCGATCGAACACGCAATCAGATTGATTACATTCTACTCTGCAAAAGGTATCGCTCAGCAGTATCGAAAGTCCAAACTTATCCAGGAGCAGAGGCAAACAGTGACCATAACCTGGTGGTAGCGACAATCAAACTACATATTAAAAAGCTCAAACCACCACCAAAACGTGAGCCAAAATTCATGTTCAATACTCGTAAAATATCAGAAGTCCGAAAGAAATTCTGTCAGGCTGTGATAGTTGGTGTGCAAGAGTTTGAACCTTTAGACTCTCCAACACGACTTTGGAACAATTTGAAAGATTCCATAATCGAAGCAGCGAATGAGCATATCCCAAAAGAAAAACGAAAAGGCAAACCTAACAACTGGATGAATCAAGAAATCAAAGATCTCATGCAAAAAAGACGACAAGCAAAGAATGACCCAGTTAAGTACCAAGAGCTACACAACATTATTACTGGAAAATGTAAAGCAGCAAAGAAGAGTGGTTAGAGGAAAAGTGTCAAGAAATTGAGAAACTTAAAAATCAAGACTCCAGAGAAATGTTCAAACGAATCCGTGAGGTCACAGGTAAAAAGTCATCGCCTCCCTCAGCCTGTATAAAATCTTCTGCTGGAGAGGTTCTCTACACACCAGAAGATGTAGCCAGAAGATGGACAGAATATCTTGGTCAGTTCCAAGATGTCCGAAAGAATGACAGAAGGAAACTCCACTCAACAACCTTTCTGGTCCCCCAATTACCAAAACAAGAAGTATGTTGGGCTCTCAATAATATGAAGAACAACAAAGCTGCAGGTCCAGACGATGTTGTCAGTGAAATGCTCAAAGCGCCATACTGCATGACCTTATCAGTAAAATGTATGAATCCGGGGAGATCCCAGATGACATGCTAAAATCAATTTTCATTGCTCTACCAAAGACGCCCAATACACTGGACTGTGATCTTACACAGAACCATCAGTCTCATGAGTCACACCCTCAAACTTCTGCCCAATATTGTACTTGAACGTTGCCGCTCCAAGATTCGTCCGGACGTTTCGCAATGTCAGTACGGGTTTATGCCAGACAGGGGAACGAGAAATGCCATCTTTATTATGAGAATGTTAAGTGAGGGAAGTATCCAACATCAACAGAATGTAAACATTTGTTTCATAGCCTACAAAAAAGCGTTTGACCGAGTCCACCATGAACGTCTCTTCAAAATGCTAGAAAATGTCGGACTAGATGATAAAGACTACCGCCTCATCTATAACCTCTACCATCTACAAAAAGCCGCCATCAAACTACAAAGTGGCCTCACAGAATGGACTGAAATCAAACGAGGTGTACGACAAGGTTGTCATGAGCCCAGATTTCTTCAACCTGTATAGTGAGTAGATCCTTCGCCTCCCAGAAGATGCAGAAGATGGAATATCTGTCAACGGTGTCCGTATCAACCACACCAGATACGCTGATGGCACCGCTTTGATTGCAGACAGTGAAGAAGGCCTCCAAAGACTACTAGATACTATCTCCGGTGTTTCAAAGGAAGAGGGACTTGAGATCAACTTCAAGAAAACCTTCAGCATGGTTGTATCAAAAGATAACCCACCCCCAATATGTAGCCTAACCAACGATGGCAACGTAATTGAACAGGTTGACGCTTTCAACTATCTTGGTACAATGTTAACATCAGATGGAAGATGTGTGAAGGAGATCAAACGTCGTATTGGAATTGCCAAATCCAAATTCAATACGATGTCAACCATCCTGAAAGACCGAAAACTGCCCATGGCAGTCAAAATAAGAGTCCTCCAGTGTTTCATTTGGCCTGTACTTCTCTATGGAAATGAGTCATGGACTCTGTCTGCAACAACCACAAAGAACATAGAAGCTGCAGAAATGTGGTTTTACCGACGGATGTTGCGTGTTCCATACACAGCCCACGAAACCAACATCTCTGTACTCCAACGAATTGGGCAAGAACGTCAACTCTTAAAGACCATACAGAACAGACAAGTTCAGTTCACTGGACACATCATCCGTAAAGGTCAACTTGAAGACTTGAGCCTTAGCGGTAGAATTCCTGGAAGGATGGGACGAGGGAGACAAAGGCTGCTGTACTTAAACCAAATAAAAGAGTACACGGGCATAAAGACCACAAGGGATGTCTTGGATGCTGCCAGATCTCGAAAACTGGAACATTCATCATGAGTCGTCAAGGGTTGAGTCAACCACGGCACTTGAGCCTTGTCGTATTTATTGGATCATGAACAATGGAGAAATTCATAAGCCACGGGTGGCTGATCTGGAGCCCCCCAGCAGTACATATGAGCAGTTACACCTAGACCTTGCCAGAAGAGTTGTTCAATTTGCATATATAACTTAATTTTTAGTGTTGACAAGGAACTGGACTCCAAGGAAATCTGGTTTCACCGTGGCACGTTTACGATCATGATTAGTAAATATTTCAAGTGAAAGTACCATGTTTTTATTTGTTCATTATTAAAACTACAGGCCGAAAATGAAATGCTATTTGTGCTATTGAACAATAAGCATATAGCATTAAAGCATTGGTTTTCAGATATTGGTTTTCAGGTTAAGGAAATGAAGCTTTAAATAATCAAGTTACAAACGTGCAATTTTTTACTTTTAGAAGTAAGATATTTGAAACGGATAAAGCTATCATTAAACATTCAGCTCACACCAGACCATTTGCTTAATCGTAGTGAATATACGTTTTCTTTCTTTGGCCTACACCATTTTCACAACATCTTTGTCATTTGCACACGTCTATCTATCTATCTATCTATCTATCTATCTATCTATCTATCTATCTATCTATCTATCTATCTATCTATCTATCTATCTATCTATCTATCTATCTATCGATCCATCCATCTATCTATCTATCCATCTATCTATCTATCTATCTATCTATCTATCTATCTATCTATCTATCTATCTATCTATCTATCTATCTATCTATCTATCTATCCATCCATCCATCTNATAATCAAGTTCCAAACGTGCAATTTTTTACTTTTAGAAGTAAGATATTTGAAACGGATAAAGCTATCATTAAACATTCAGCTCACACCAGACCATTTGCTTAATCGTAGTGAATATACGTTTTCTTTCTTAGGCCTACACCATTTTCACAACATCTTTGTCATTTGCACACGTCTATCTATCTATCTATCTATCTATCTATCTATCTATCTATCTATCTATCTATCTATCTATCTATCTATCTATCTATCTATCTATCTATCTATCTATCTATCTATCTATCTATTGATCTATCCATCGATCGATCGATCGATCCACCCATTCATCCATCCATCCATCTCTATGATATAATATAATACAATACAATACATCAAGAGATATACACAATACATATCTTGATATATTGTGTAACTTGCCAACCTTTGTACAAAGTATTTCATACTTGCAATGCACTTTTTCATCCAGTCTGGCCTATAGATATGTGTTCCAAGAAACCTTCAGGCATCCCCCCCCCGATCTTTTGGTTTTGTTTTTTTGTTCTGGACCTCATCAGTATTACATTTCAGATGGAGCTTCAAGAGCGTGCCAGAAAAACCCATTCAGTGCCATTTCTTATCTAAGTTTCGAGTATGTCGATTTTCGCTCCAGTCCCTTAAAGTAAAAAATGGATGTCAAAAGACGTCATCGATAAGTACTCCAAAACATTTTCAAAGTTTGAATAAGATATGCCTTATGACTGTGACTCTTGTTGGAAAAATACACATAATTTCTTTTGCACAAGCGTGCAGATCTTCAGATGTTGGATCTTCTGTCAATATTAGTATTAAAATGAAGAGACAAGTTAGTTATTAAGCAGTTGAAAGTATCCTGCGGATTAAATTTTGTAGCTGTAGCATTGCCTGCATTGCTTATTTAGTGCTAGCATGCTAGCACTAAATAAGCAATAAACAACAAATAAGCAATAAACAATGCTAGCTTATGCTAGCATTGTTTATTGTATAGTGACTCCTTTCCTATTCCTTCTAGCCTTGACTGATAATAATATGCCCAAGAATTAAGTTTTGTAGAATATTTAACAAGTTGGCTTTTTTCCTACCGAATCTTATTGTACTTATTGTTAAAGGAGTGTCGTTTGTTTGATTACTGACTTATCGGCCCTTAATCCGCCGGCCCTAGATGGCGTTATTTTTTTGGATGTGGCGGATTTTGGGCCGGCGGATTAAGGGTCGGCAGATTAAAGGCCAAAATTTTTGGAAAATTTTTTTTTGACTGAAAATCGCATACATAGGGGAAATAAAGACTTTTGTTTAGTTGAATGACATAAGACAAACGAATTGAAACTACTTGATTGCGTCTTGTAAGTTTTCTTCCTCCAATATCAACAAGATAATTAAAAAATAATAAAAAAGTTTCATATTAATGTTCTTCCTTTTGAGGTGAAGCTGAGGGTCATGAAACCTTTGCATGTCAAGTGGATTATTCAGATGTACCAACACTTAAAACAATCCAAAAATATCGTTATCTTGGGCTTTAGAAAGGCCCATATAACTGAACCCTTTAACGAAGCAGAACAGTTAGCCGAAGTATGCGAAAACCCTTTTGCTGAAATCAATATGTTGTCAATCTGAAGCTCACCTCCACTTTAACATCATGAGTCCTCTGTTCAGCTGTTGAATAACTTTCTCTGCATACCAATCTTGGTATTTGTCAGCAATGAAGCATTTCGCACTCTTGTTCACCGACATGTCCAAAGGCTGGAATAGGTTTGTGTGGATGTTCAACACATGTATCACGATAAAGTTATTCAGCTTTAGCAAATCATTGACAGCACTAGTTGTCTGTCCTTTTAAAACGTTAAATATCAGCATAGCTTTTGCATTCTCAGGACGATTTAGTTCCTTACGTTTGCTCTTGATGTAGGGGAATATGATCTTTTTTAGGTACTCTAATACGATTCCTTCATTCGACCAATGATTTGGAGAATGGGTTATATGTAATGACTTGGGAAAAGTGACCTTTGGGTCGCAACTTTCAGTAGCACCCCCATAAATCAATTGTACTGGTAAAAAATCACCAACCATGGTGACGCAAAAAGTAGCTTTGATTTGGCGTTTATCGTCAGGGTTTGCAATAGGTACTGAGTGGACTCCTTTGCCAGTAAATGTAGATTTGTTTGGTGCTGTAAATCCAAGAGCAGTTTGGTCAAAGTTCAAGATCATTTCTTTCTGAATCTTGTGCTCAAAGACTGCACTTGCAATTTTTCTTTTCCAAGAAAATGTTAATTCTTCATACAGGGCTGGATTCATTTCTCGTTTAGCTGTCATGTAACGTCTTTTGGTCAAATCAAAGGATTTAAGAACTCTTCTTGCCCATTTAATAGTAAATGACGTGCTTCCACCATTCTCTCGTAAGATTTCGGGGCATCTTGCTTTCAGCACTCCATTTCCAATCGTTATCACAATTTTGCATGTGACTGCTCTGCCACTTGTCCTTAAATTATGTAAGATAGATTTGATTTCAGCTGTTAAATCATCACTTATTTTGGACGGTCTTCTTAGACGACTCAATGTGAAAACAATTTCTACATCATTATTTTCAAACGTTGTCTGATATTTCAGCTTCCGATCCCTAACAGTCTCTCTTTTGAATGTGTAATCCGGATACTTTTTTGCAGCCCATCTCTTAGCTTCTGGATTTCCATTTTTCCATGCGTAGTAACCCACGTCCTTTCCAACTTATTCAGGTAGGATTTGTCTTGTCTTTTTACGATCTTCTTCTTCTTGCAAACTGTTAAGCTCTCTTGCAGCTGAAAGCACCGAGGATGTTGATTGGCATTGAACATGAGAGTTAAGTATGCGGCCATCTAGCTTATAATTAGATTTCTTAAAATATTTTGTTATATTCATCTAGCTGCCCTCTGTATGTTACGAAGGAAACCACGTTAAAAAAACCCAGGACAATTCAACAAAATCACAACCAAGACTTCCAAGATTTCGCAGTACTGCTAAAAAATCTCCTCAGATCTTTTATAAGCTAATGATGTTGGAATATCTTTCTATGAGCAACGGAGAAGAACACTCAAGTACCAAATTACATTCGAATCATTAACATTTAACAATAAAGTTAAAATAATAACAATAAAATTCAAATCTTTAAAAAACAGATTACGACACGACAATGTGTCTTGTTATTTCGACTTTTTAATGCAATATATTCGTTCTCTGAAGAGATTGGAAGTCGAGGTTACCATGTTTACCGGAACACTACCTGGAGAAACGTAAGATTACACCAGGCTGTTGTTTTATTGATTGAACAGGATGGATAAAAATTAAGGAATAGAACAACAGACAGGTAGATAAAAAAATATGTAGTCTCGTAATTTTTTCGTTTTCCTTATCACTGGGAGGCGTAAAATGCTGCCCCAAGTGGTGTTAAGCCGATTTTCTGGTCTGGCAGAAAAGCGGCCGGCGTTAAGGGCGGTTTGTTTGGTAGAGAGGCATAAGTGGAAGAGTAATAGGTTTCATCTCCAAATGAACTTAACCCGTTAAGCTGATGTGTTACGTTACTCTAAAACACAGAGTATTGTTATGCAAAACTAACAAAAAAATAATTTATTTTACCAAAGCCTTTCTACCTATTTCCTTTGCCTGAAACTAGATCAACAAATGCTATAATGAGATTGGAAATATCCTTGAAGAGCGGAAAGATCTTGTGCCTAAAATTGTATGTCAGAGACTGGAGCAGGATAGCAGGGAGATGGAGGTAAGTAAAAAGCCAGCTTTTAGTATGAATTCGATAGTACTTGAGGACTATTTTTTCTGTAAGTTTGATAAGCCTGGAAGCCATGTTATTATCAAGGTTTTCATGGTATAAGTGGATTTTTTTCACATTTCTTCAAGTTTTTAAACTGTTTGTCCGTTTCTCTTTTAACTATGATCCCAATAACAGGTACATCTTTACGTTCTACCAGGAATAGATAAAGACTGTAGTTGGGTTTGAACTCAATACCTAGTGCATTGTACCCTTTACTCTACCAATTTCCCATTACAGTGCTTATTTCAAACGATTGTGAGGAAAAGTTGTTCAGTAAAATGCCATTAGCTTATCATGCTAATTAAGAGGGATACCAATCTTACCTGTGTGTGAATCAATACTGTCTTGTAACCTTACACTGCTAAAACAGGTGGAAAAGGAGAGTCAGTTTGTAACAGTTAGATTTTATGACCTCTTACTTGGGTATGTTTAATTTTGAAAATCGGTTTTGTCTAAGGGCTACCTGCTACCGTTTGATGTCGCTATGTAAAACCAGCTGCTGGGGGTTTTTGACTAGTGAATTACAAAATAAATACACACACATATATAGATATATGAATATATATTATTAGATTTTAACTTGTGTTTGTCCAGATAATGACATTTTTCCTACTTATTTAGATACAAATGTATAGAGAATACCACTGATAAACAAAGGATTGCTTTTGAAAGTCTTATTGTATAGGCTGGTGTTCATTTTCAAAATAGGGCATGTTGTTTTCTAACAGTAGTTTTAGCTGTTGGAGCTAAGCGAATCCTATGCTATCAGAGCAATTGGGCAACCCGATAGAGGAATTACTAGCACCAAGCGAATACATAAGGAAGGGGAAGAATACAGTAGCCATAAAAGGATGTTGACGGTAGATTAATCCAATTGGCGTTTACATAACTGTGCATCCTTTACACATAAAAAGATACCTTTTGCGCCTTTTTTGTTGAATTTTGTTTAATTGTATTTTCTTTATTCTTCAGATCAGTATACAAAAACTTTGTAAGCAAAATGAATTTTTGGAAAAAAGTATAGAGGTAAGCATTTAAAACAAAAATGTGATCTACAAAATTTTTGCTGTTTTTTGTCATCATTCTTGCCACATATGCTATTAAAGTAATGAGTTGTAGTACTTTTCATTATTTCCACCGTTACAAAAATTCACACTTATGCATGGATTCAACCATAATTTGCTAATGATGTTGCTGCCCGTAACTCTACATTCACACTCCTACTATTTTGAATGTCATTACTTAAGTCATAGCCACAAACATGGCCAGCAACCACATGATTGCAAATTCACATAAAAGAACCTTCAATATTTATGTACAATGCCAAACCATCACTAATTTTATATTTCTTTTAAGTGATACGAGCTTCTAATAGTTGAAACAGCCAAATAGGTTGCCACTACTGCTTCTCTATAGGTGTAATTTCGAATATGGTGTAAGGCATTTTCTTTTTGGCTTTCAAGCACTTAGTGAAAGCCTTAATTGCAGTAGTTACTCTTGGCGACTGCCTTCTTGACTTCCCTGGCAATACGGTTGTACTAGATAATAGAAGTTTACTCAATGTATGACCAGGAAAAAGGGACTTGCAGCTTATCACATTTCTTCCAATTATACCTCAATGGTTTCTTATGAAATATTGTTGGATGAAAACGATTTGGTTTAATGTGCATATGCCTATCTGAATACCAACAAGTCTTAAACACTTACAATACTGATCTTTTCTTATGTTGTCTCTCAAACATTATCTTTTTTTCCATGATAGATCAACCTTTTTCTACTCAGTTTCTACATCAGTCTTTTGTCTTCTTTTCTGGTCTCAGGGATGGAGAATTTTTCTTTAGTAGTAAAGCAAAACTGTAATTAAACGACCCAGGTCTCTCTTCACCTTACATCAAATGACATACAATTCTCTGCTGCACTCAATTTTCCATTTCTTCTCTTCTTCCTCCTTCACGCCATTTTTATTTCTATGTTGACCGTCGTCATTTTCATCCTCATGAATTTTAAACAGCCTTAAAACTCTACGAGATCAATGGTGATACAGGAAAATTTTTTCTCTTTGCTGTCGATATTCTGTATTCAAGTTATGATGTGCAAAACAACAATTTCCTGGATAATTTGTCATAGTTTTGTTTGCAGAAAATAACTCAGAGATTATAATTTTGGACCTTTACAAGGCGTTGTACTAGTATTTGCGGATGAACTTGATTGTGTTTGAATGGCCCCAAAGAAGAGTTTAATATCCCTCGTCTTGCACCCAGCCTTCGAAGCCATGGTTATTTTTGTTCGGCAATGTAAATTCCAAACAACCATCTTGAAATGATTGTACGAGTTCTACCCATAAAAGGTTTCTCTGATCACCAGTATTCTTTGAAGTCAATTTCTCGAAATTTCGCCTCATCTTTAGCTTTTGTTTTGTTTATGTAGCCTCTCGTCCTAACGATAACGGTATTTAGTATATTGGGGCCTAAATTGCATAAAACATTAAAGAAATTTTTAATTTCTGTAGAGCCTTAGAATTAAAGTAAAGTTTTTGTTGGTTTTTTTTCATGTACTAGCGAGTCACCACACATCAAGTCTAAAAGCCACTCGAGGATGAGGGTTAACGAGATGGATAGACTGACAGGTGGATGATGATGAGTATTGTGAAAGGGATGAAAATTATAAATGAATGAATAAAGTTTGGTGACTTATAAGGAAGGTTTTGACAAGTGTTTATTGACATTTAATTTGAAGATGTCCATGTTGAAGTCCTCCGGGAAGCAAGTAAATGTGTTTGAGAGGGAAAGCGTTTTGTAAGCGAAAGACATAAGTGATCACTTACCTAACTACAAACTAAAGAAAAACAATTCATTTTCTAACCACGTTACTTACTTAAGTGGTCGAAGCACATAATTTTGGCGTGGCATCCACTCAGAGGTATATATACTATACAAAATTTGGAAAAAACTGAAATGCAGCAGCTACTGTCGTTTTTTATGAGAAAAACGTCTGTACTGATTGACAGATTATAGATTTCAAAGAAGATACAAAAGAAAATAGCTCATTGGAACAATTCCAGCAGAAATACATCCACACATAGAGGCATGTACCGGTATATAATCACAAAGATAAGAAAAAGTGAATTGTTGCGCTGCAAGAGAAGGCCGATGATTTACTTTCACCATTTTTGCTCACAGGAGAAGCCATGAGGCTTTTTCATAAATTCAGCTACACCTTTTTAGTATTGTAAATCGAATTACAAATCACGAATTTTTATCGAGAAAAACATTTGCACTTGCTTTTACAGTGACTGAGCCTTATGCTGCTATTCTCCTAGAGAATTGTGGGGCTCAGTTCTAAATATTTGATAATTTTAGAAGAGTACTACTTGTACATGTAAATATGTTTTCACAGAAATTAATAGATATCATGTGAAGTATTATTTTGAAATAGTAAAATAAACTTAAGGATGTATGTTTCGTTTTGTGGCATTTTTGAAATTCCATAATTTATCTCATAATGCCATTTGATTACGTAATAGGAAAAAGAGGAAGAGCTGGAAGAATTATTGGAAGAAACAGATTGTACTGAAAGAGAAACAAGGTTTGCATTTTGCAGTACATTATTCTCAAAACTGGGTTTCATTGTATGTAACAAAATGCATTTTGGTTTCATCTTTGTAAAATTACTCGACAAATTTGATTTGAACCAAACTTGTGCTTTTTTCAGTTTCGATTTGTGTAACAATTAGATAATACTTCTTCAAATTCTTTTACCAAAATATCTATACAAATGGTAAACGGTTAATTGCCAGTCTTGTCATGTATTGGCAAGTTGTTTAGAAATTTTCAATAATTGGTAATGTAAAAGTTGTCGTACACTTCGTAATATTGACTCCGTTTATTAGTGGTCCCATTTTGGAATAAGTGTCCTGACGCGTTTTGTATTAACAGGTTGCCTTTGTTTGAAGTGAAGAAAACTTTCATGATGTGGAGTGGCAATTGAGTAAGAAGCTGTCTTAGTAAATCGACGGAATAGGAATTTTCTCTCAAAGAACAAAGCAAATTTAACATACCTCTCGAACTAAAGGCAATAGAGGTTCATAATCAATGATACAAGGAAGTTTTTGTAATTGATTATTTTAAATGCTCTTAAAGCAGAGACAACAACAACTTTCCACGGTGATATGCAGTTTTTGCTTATGCTTTTAATATTTTTTAGTTCACAATACACTGGCAGTTCATGGGAATCGTCTTATTTTTCGTGTTTAAAATATAATGCGAAAGACATTGTAGTCTTGAGAAGCGCGGTGGAAGTTATAATTGTAGGAATTGTAATTTAAAAACTTTACTCTGCAAGGTTAAGTCACGAAGGAAGCAAAAAATACAGAATTTTGCTTGGTTACTTTATGCTTTCATTCATTTATCTTTGAATTTAACATGTTCACAATTACATTATGCGATTGTCTCAAGAGCCAGAAAGATGTCACAGACACAGTTTTAAGGTTTAAAATCAAATGGTTAACAGGCAGAGATTTGGAGAAGACGTACATGAAATCCGAGATTTAGAAGTTTTTCAACCAAAAGCAAGTTATTCAAAACTATTTTTCTATCTTTATTCAGGACGCACGGCGCTGTTTCTGAATGTTCTTGGAATCTTTGCACAGCTGGGTGTTCTAGGTTTTTTCGGTGTATCTTATTTCGCCCATGGTGTTTCACACTACACGAATGTTGTTTGTAAAAATAAGATGTTAGCATCATGTGCTTCGTTTATACTTTAAGGGTTTCATTTATTTTATCCGTATTTGAAACCAATGCAATCACTTTAGACTTGCTCATCTATGATACCACTTGAAATAGAAGTTATTTAACTTAGCTAATCACTTATGGCTACAAATAAAGTATTTTTTGAGGGTTGGACCCAAAGTAAAAGGAATCGATTTTTTTGGTATCTAGACTCCAGCTTTTGTTGACAGACTAAAAAAAAGTGCCATTCGAGGCTAAATAGTCCAATATATACTCTTGTTTAGTGACAGTGCCTTTTTAGATCTCGTTCTTCCAGCCCAATTTATTGGACAGAATCTCCCTGACAGAAAACAAACAAATGACCATGAGAAATTAACAGTGATTTGTCCAATAGCAACCCCCTTCCCTGCTGACTTGTGAGTATTATTTTAAAGCTAATGATGGTAATGATGATGATAAAAATGATCTTTTGTTTTAATAGCACGTGCATTTATTTTGGATTTAATTTAATTTTCTTTTAGAAGTCTCTGGAAGAAGATAAATACAAGTCAGTTAACAGAAGTATCATCGAACCTGCAGTCACAGGCATCATAGAAAGATTTACAAATTTATTTATGGCATACTATGTTAATATTCTATTTTTATCAGTATTTATTTGTAAAAATTCATTATTGCTAGTTTCGCCGTGAAACAAATTGATGACTAAAAATAAAAGACTATTTTCGGTATCATTGGGTTTATCTTCAAGTTGTTTACCTGTCAAAGGAGATTTCGAGGGAACAAGATTTCGAACCGATTTTCAGCGCTTGAGGATATAATATTCATAATATTCTCCATACACGCAGCAGCCTTAAACATTATTCGAATAGAACATCTTTGCCTATTTCTGTACCAACACTTTTATCTACAATATTCTCACCAGGTACCAAAATTCAGAAAACGGGTATTAAAGCGCTTTACATTAAGAAAGATTCTCCCGAGCCGCTTGAGTGTAATTTGTCTTCCAAAGTCTTGACCACTGACGGAAAAATCAGCTATTGACCACTGCCTTTTAATTTTAGCATTCAGAAGAGATTCACTGTACATTTCAACTTCATACGAAGGCTAAACGCAAGGGAAATTTTTGAATACACGAACCAGGATACCGAAAATTCAAACAACAAAAAACGTTTCTTGATCCTCTCGTTTTCGATCTTTAAAAAAGACCAGTCGAATTTAATTTTCTTATTCTGGCGCCTTAACCTGGTTTTAATTGCGACATGTTGCTGTTTGAGTGACGTTGACATTGTAAAGAACATAATTGATGGAGGTTGTTATGCAATGGCTGGGACTTGTTCTCCTTACAATGTGTTTTATGCTGCTGAATACACTAGTCATAAGCAATTTTACCCATTTGTTACAACATGCGGAGTCCACTCACGTTTAAACAGCCATCTTTCCAAAATACAGAAACAGTGTGATAGTGAATTGGTACGCAATTCTCGTGAAAATTCTGACTAAAGTTAATCTGAAAAATTACTTGCTGAAAAAAGGTAACCAAAGACATTGCTGCGTTTTGATGCCAAGTTTTGCCCCAACTAACCTGGTCCTTTTCTCATACGTATTGATCATACATCCTTTTCTTACTCGTCGATTCAGCTTTTGATTGTTAATAATATATTTGTTGCCATTAGCGCTTCTTGACCTGAAAAAAGTCTTTCCTGGCTTACTAATGTATTCGCAATTTTTCATACACCAAATAAAATACTTTTTCTCGTCAATTTTTCCAACTGATAAGTTTTTATTCTTGGGTTTTCATAAAGTCGAGGGGCAGCACTTCGTGGACATAGATCTGTGTTTATTGGCATTTTTTATACTTCTCAGTAGCTTCATTTTCCACTACGTTTTTCCCTTCACAACGAATACAGCACAAGGATTTTCTTTGTCGCACCCTCCAAAAACTTTTAGCTTTGAACGCACTTTTTTGTGTCAGTGTGGGTTGGTTTCCCGTAGATGGTAACAGAAATGCTCCAATCTGCTGGCCACTTTACTAGGACATCCAGGAAGGTTATTTCTCTTTTTTCTTCCTTCTCCACGGTGAATATGATGTTTCAGTGTAGGCTGTTGATGTATTTAAAGAAACTTTGTAGGTAATCCCTTTTGATGATTGCAATCATAACCACTCTGGAAGAGTAAGAAGCATTATTTCTAACTAGTATTACGTGAAGAACACCAGTGAGCACCTAAAACAAACTCTCCGAACACAAAAACATTCAATGCTTTTTCATCACTGCATTCATCTTAAGAACGATTCTGTCCAAACCAATGGACCCAGTTTCATTTGAAGAGAGAAGCAACGTAGTTTACAGACTACAATGTAAGGACTGTACTGCCTCCTACATTGGCGAATCAAAGCGTTCTTTGTGACACCAAGAATCATTGAATAGCCAAATACTCCTGGACACAAGATCACACTTTTAACTGGGAAAATAAAAGGATTATAGACAAGAAATAGACAGGAAATCAGCGAAACAACAAGGAAAATAAAAGAAAGGATCCATTCCCTACAGCACAGCAATCACATCGACAGTATATCCTACACCTTACAGAAACATGGCTTCCAGCACTAACGAAAGAAACACAGCATAGGTATGGCGTCACTCCTCGAAACAACTCGATCCCTGTTCACACGTATGTCCGTACTACCAAGGTATAAAACAGCCGTACCTAGTCACTTAAGTAGCCTTGCGATGGGAAAACTATCTCACGAAACGTAGCTCCGAAAAAGCTTACGTCTCATGACCTGATAAAGCTCCTGCATCTATGACTCCTTTGAGTCCAAAAAGTTAAGCATTTTCAAGATAATAAAATATATCCTTACGCTTGTTAAATACTCACCTTAAGCAGAAACACCTTTCTCATTTATCTCTTTTCCCATGTATCTGGGCGCTAATAACTTATTATGTGCATCCATTACTATTTCTTTGGTTGCTTTCTTTACATATCCTTTCTTCTACCAGTCCAAAATCAATGAATCTCGTGCTTTCGAAATGTCAATGTCGAACTCTGTAAAGAGCTTTTTGTTTGCAGTTCATGTGCGCTTGTTGGGAGTTTTCTCCTCTCCTTAACCAGTCTGGTATTAGAAGTAGGCCTCGGTTCGTCGGTGTTGGCTATGATTAATAATGCACCCTAGTTGGATGCCGTGGGAGTTCCAGGACTGGAACAGCTTCAGGTGCGATTGGTGAGACCAATTACAGAGACAGACACTGGCAAAGTGGTTGTAAGTATGAGTGGTCCTAAATTTTTCTTTAGATGTTCCTGCTCTTTGTTTAGCGCAGGTACAACCCATTTGTGATAGTCTCAGATGCACGATTTAGAAGCAGAGAAAAAATTCCAAATAGAGTGGGCACCAGAACATAGCCCTTATTCTCACCCCTCTTAATGTCAGTGGAATTGGAAATGCTGCCTTCGTATTGCCTTGTCACGTTCATGCAGTCGTGAAGGGACCTGATCTTTGTAGTTAGGGAGGGAATCTAATGCTTAATAGGGTTCTGAAAAACGTTAGTGACATTAATGAAGGCAATGTACAGGTCATGTTGTTTTCTGCACTTTTCCTGGATTTCACAATTGGAGAGGGTCATGTCCACTGTGGAACGCTCTGCTACTAAGCTTCACTGGGAATCACTGTAGGCGTTCTCTCCTAGTTGTTGAAGGCGAGGTATCACAACTTGGCTTACACTTTGCCGACTATGCTCAGAAAAGAGATGCTGCTGCAGTTGTTACTGTCACTCCTCTCGCCTTTGCTCTTATACCGGGTGACTGTTGGTGTTTCTCTTGTCTTGTAGTACACCCTCCTTTCTCCAGCTTTGATAAAAAATTTTACATAGTGGCTGCAGATGGGTGGTCTTACAGTGCTTGATTAGATCAAGTAGAGTGCCAATGGCTCCAGGAACTGTTTCACAAAACCAAATTACCAATAGCCTTCCCAAGTTCCTTGAGTGTTGATTCGGCTTCTAGTTCTTCCATCACAGGTAGATGTTCAAATGTGTCGATCGCAAAAAGGGCAATGACGTTTTATCTTAGTACAGCTTTGAGTAGTGCTCTATCCATTTCTTTATACGGTTGCCTTCGTCAGTGACCTCTTTCTCACTGGATAATCTGAGGGGTGCTGTTTTGCTTTGTGTTAGTCCAAGGGCTTTTTTTATTTTATTTTTTTCCTTCTTGTGTCTCCTATTTCTGCTGCATTTTGAATGTCTTTGCTGAATTGTTGCCAGAATTCGTTGCCACATCTTTGTAAATGCTTGAATAGACTACTTGTTTGATGAGCGCTTGTGTTCGAGCAGGGAAGCTCTCGGCTTCTAGTGACAGGAGTAATCTTGTTGACTTTGCCTTGAGCCAGTCGGAGCTCTTGGAGGTCTTCCTTTCAAAGGTTGCAAAGACATTTTATGAAATGTTTCTTGGAGAGAGCCCCATTTCTCCGCGGCAGAGTTGTGCGCCTGTTCTGCAGACAAGGTGTTCTCCAGGGATTTTTGAATTTCTTTAACTTTCTCTGGGTATTGAATCGTAGTGTTGATGCAAAGCTTTCCCTTCTGTTTGATGCGGTGGAGATTTCTGAGCTGATGCCTTAGCATGTAGCACACTAGCAAGTGGTCAGTGTTCCAGTTTGCTCTGTGGGTATGTTCGAGGGATAAGCACGCATTTAAGCCTCGTAGAACTGACAATGGCCTTGTCCAGCTGATGTCAATGATTTGAGCATGGATGCATGCATGATACTCTGTTGTGGTTTTGTCAGAAAGTAGGTGCTGGTCAAGCAGAAGCTATTGCAAGAACAAAGCTCCAGTAGTTGCTCCTCATTTTCGTTCATCTTGCCAACTCAAAATTATTTAATACCGTTATTATTTAATACACAATGTTTACCTGTAGTCGTAGAAGTTCGTTTTTAATCACGGCCGTCTTTCTTGCTTCTCTGGTTGACAAATAATCAGGGAGTCATTACGTATGGAAAGTCAGTCGTCAAAGTATCAGTCACTGCATTTAAATATGTTGCTGAATCACTTTCCTGGAAAAGGTAAAAAATGAAGATAATTTTAGTAAGTGTTGACCTGGATTTTTTAATTAAAACCAGCTCTGGGGGCTGTACTAATTGTTCTATCCAATTGACCGTTTTATCCCTGACCAAGCCTGCTTTTACTTCTATTTAATGAATGGAACGTTTTAAAGAGGAATTGCGTCTTCTTTACCAAAATTATGCTTTTGATTTCATCTTCAATTTTCTGGATTTGAAGCATATATGATTTTCTTCAGGCTTAAATCTCCGAGCTATCAAAAGTTACTCGTATCAAGCGGTCCATGGGTTTTAATAAAAATATATATAACTAATCGCGCCCAGACTTTAAAGTTGCTACACGTCGTGATATGAAAATATTTTTAATTCGGCTTTGCGAGGTTATTAGGCATGTCTAAGTGCTCTCAACAAGAGGCTTTCGTCTAATCTTAGTTTAGTAACAATATTTATATCGGTATTTGTCTTCTAAGTATCCTCAAATTTCTAGTATTCTCAAATTTTCAAAACTGTTTTCATAAGATAAGAATAATCAACCAGAAGCACATTAATTGTTCGTGCTAGCTTGGTGAAAGAATTTGTTACATATCAAAAACATTTGTTGGAAAAAATGATGAAACTTTCGTATTCAATAACATAAAGAATCGGAAAGTTGCAAGTAACCAAAAAGACCTTGTCAAGTTTATCAATATAAGTTTATACAAACATGATTTTTTTCGTTTTATCTAAGTTAGATAAAGTTCCATTGGGTTGTAGTTTACATTTTATGGTGTTCTTCTCTTTGTTTTGCTTTGTAGTATAAACACAGAGCACGACCAACCGTTTATTAGCAACGATCAAGCTCTTTCTAAACGATCACTTAATTTGTGGTAATGTAATACTATCATAGCCAAAATTTGAATATCTAGTTAAACTCCAAATGAAAACCTGCTTTTCCAGTCATTCACAGGAAAGATTCATTAAACATCACAGTTAATTTTTCTCTAAGCATCTTACAAGCAATTCCACTTAAAATATTTTCATCAGGTCTTAGAACCTGCCTTTATGATTTCTAAACCCACATATTGGCGACAAAACTACGGCATAAAAGCAGTTTATTAACAAATTACCATACACTTGTGAGCACGTTGCAAATCCTCTTCATCTATATCATTATTAACTTCTGTGTGTATAGATATCACTTTTTCAACGAACAGGTTTAAAAGACTATATCTTGAAATCGACAGAGTTTCAGCAAGAAATTTGGCACACAAACAAACGGATACACCGGGAGTGACCAAATGGGGCCCAATTTGTATTATCTGTACCACACACGACATAAGCTAAGACGTTTTTTTGAATTGATCTCAAGAGACTAATACAAAAAGCCAAACCCCGAGGAAGAAAATCTGAACTCACAACCAAGACGTTTGCTTCCAAGAGGGTAATAAATTTTTGTTTCCTAAATTAATTAATTATTTACTTAGTATTAAATATTTATGCATGAAAAACCATTCAAATATAATATACATACGCTAGCATTTTGAGTGGGGCCAGAAGCAATGCTAGTGAAAGTAAACATCATGAGTACTCTCACTTTTTTATCTTGCTTAATAATACCAATATTTCTGATTAATTTGTTTCCTTAACTTATCTATATTATCCACTTTACATTTCATTTTAAAGTAATATTTTAAAGGCTATTGTTGTTACTATTGGTGAGGATATATTACAGGAATATGGGTCCCTTTGTTTAATAGCAGTAGAATTAAATCTTGTTGCCTACATTAACAGTTTGTTGTTCATAGAGTCGTATGCCTCTGCTTGCTGACAAAAATACTTATTTTAGTAGAGCTGTTAAGGGAACGAAAACAAATTCTACTAAACTTGGATATTTATACTATCCTAATTTCCCCGGTCCCTTCCAACCAACAGTAATTTTCAGTTTTGAAATAAATAAGTTTTACTATGAAATATTCCTCTGGATAAGATAAATGTACTTTTGACTAAATACATTAATCTTCTTCACCACTCAAAAAAACTAACTATTGATGTATCAATATTATTTGATACCAAAATTTGTCGAGATTTGGTTATTTGTGACGTATACCTTACGTTACCCAAATCTCAAATTCTAAAATTACTCTGGGTATTGGTTAAAATGCACCTTTTCAAGTACCCTTTATATTTCTTTGGTGGATAAAACTTAAGCTGGTTTAAATGTTAGTGATATTTCTCCAAAAATTCTTAAAAATTAGAATATTGCAGGGAATTTATAATCCCTACAAAAACAGAAGAACGTTAGTAGGAAAAAGTCAAAATCAATTATGGGATTTCACCATTCAGTGTGATAGATTTATTGAAGCAAGGCGCCAAGATATTGTGTTGGTAGATAAGAGGAACAAAGAAGTAAAAATAATCGATATTGCTGTGCCAGGAGATTCAAGAGTAGTAGAAAAAGAACTTGAAAAGATTGAAAAGTACCAAATGTTGAGAGAAGAAATAGGTCATGTATGGCAAATGAATAAAGTTACGGTGATACCTGTAGTAATTGGAGCATTGGGAGTCATTTCAAACAAGTTTGAAAGATACATGGAGAAAATGGGTGTGAAGATTGAGATGGCAATTATTCAGAAAACGGCACTGCTTGAAACAGCGAGGATACTGCGAAAAGTCTTGTCTCTTTAGAGAAACAGGAGAAGGAACTTTGAGACCCCTGGTGACTTGTTGTTACCCGCTCTCAAAGATAAAAGAACAAAAGAACTTTCCAAACAAACATGTCTGAGATTTACATTACTTACAATAATAATAATAATAATAATAATAATAATAATAATAATAATAATAATAATAATAATAATAATAATAATAATATCTGCAACAAAAATTATTTTATTTTATCATTATCAGTTGCTCTAAGCCTATTTTTGTATGAATAGAAGTCATATTTTTTAGAATAGTATTACGAAAAATAAATAATCTTATATTTAAAAAGAACTATTATTATCAAACGTTGAAGCTTTTAACACAACCTTTAAATTTAATGCGTTTTTCGTGGACTGAGCCAGCAAAAATGAAATAATTATTATTATTGTGATTATTATTATTGAGTGGTGGAGCAATACGACCCCACAGGGGACTCAGGCGTTGAAACCCAAGCAAACCCATCCGACTCCCAGCGCGATAAGGGTAAGCTGGGTGCATGCATCACACCTACGTGTGTGTAATAGATTGATGTTAAAAAAATGCAACACATAACCTTGCAGGTGGGGCCTGTTTAGGTTTCCCAGTTTAGGTGGCCCATTTTGCTTAAAACGGTCTCCGTAGCGAGGCTTCACCCAAGACCTCAGGACTAAATAACAAAGTGCGAACTCGGTACTCAGCCCTTTAAAACAAGAGATCAACGCTCACGACACCTAGAAATGATGCTCTCCCCCTACTCCCGCCCGTTAAACAGAAATACGTGATGTGTCAGCCCTTTCGGGAAATGCACTGCTGGTTAAGGTCAGGTAGCTGACTGGCAAGTCTGTGGTTTGAGCGGAAATGTTTAATCTAGCCCATACATAACTACCAGGCAAAACTAGTTCGTGTACCCCACCAATCAATGAAGATCAGACATCAGACGTCTTACGACGCTTCGCCACTTGCTGACAGTAATAGTCAGTGCCTGGTGTAATTATCAGGGCAATTTGACTACACAGGGCAGGGGGTCAATGTCCCTTTCCAGCAGTACTAGGTTAAACCGGTCAATTAAGGCAAGTTCAACTTTTCCCACTGTTCCCGCCAAGTTTACCCAGCTTGACCAGGGCAGGGGCGCTGCTCCCTAAGGAATTGCTGGGCGACATGCTGGTCTGGGCACTTTCCGTCTACCCTTTGTTATTATTATTATTGTTGTTAATATTATTATTATTATTATTATTATTATTATTATTATTAAACAACGTATTTCTAAATGATGATTCTGTAAACATAATGCATTAACTAAATTAATTACATAGAAAATGACTTCTTTGCTTTTGCTGTCATCTAATTGAAAAAAATAAAGTTTTCTCTTTGTCAAAATTTACTGTCACCACTAACGAGGTATAACTACCACACCATTAACGAGCTATAAATCACCAGTAGCACAAGGCTCGGTGGCTTTGAGCTGGATTTGCGCCAGCGCCTATCTGAACTTGTGTTCTAAATAAACCATATTCGCCAAAAATATTATAATTCATTTCCCAGCCCATTTTAGCTTTTTAACTACAGTGTGTGTTTGCTTTACAATTTTTCCAGGTTAATACTGTCAACTTATCTTACTTCCTTTGACAATAATATGTTATTCTCGTTGCTTCAGTTGTTTGTCGCATTAATTTGTTTTCTTGATAGCAAATTTACTCTATATTTCTTTCTCTCTTCATCTCACTTACAATAGTTGCTTAGGCAATGTGGAATTGGGAAAACTTTTTGCGTAAGTAGAACTTTTAGAGATTGCAATCGGAAAGACAAGAAGTTTTTCTCTTTCTTTAAGGCAGGAATTTCATTGTGAAAACAGCTGTCAACAAAGTCTCCAGCCTAACTAGTTAAGAACATGTTGGTTTCATTATTCTTTTTTTTCCTTGTCGCGAATTTGTCGATGCACACACACAAAAAGATACAGTTCCAGACAACCAAAGCTCTTCATTGTATTCAAACCCAAAAGACCTGTTTAGGAGAGGAATAAAATCGGTAAATAACTTGCAGATCACTTTGCAAAAATCAGCTGTTTGAAAATATAGCTAGGTTACTGTGTTTGTTGAGCAGCTGATCATGAAAATAATTGGTACCAATGAAAACTGAGTTCGAAGCATATTCAGTAGCTTTTTTCATGTGAAGATATAGTTTAAAATTTAACAAGTAATACAATCTAAACCATATTTATTTTCAGTTAAAAGGTTATACAGTTTAGTTAAATGTCCTAAATTTATTAAATGATGGACAGGAATTTAAGACGTGATGTGCAATGTACAGCTCAAATCTACTAATTGTGCGATCTTGATTCCTTAGAAAATACTGAGCATGCTCAGTGTTTGTGTTAAATATACTGAATGGTTTTAACTAATGTGAAATCATGCACTTCTGTTCGATTGCTTTTATTAATAATTAGGCGTAACCGTCATTATGTTTATCATGCACTTCTTAGATTGGTTTCTTATCAGTTGCAATGGCTTTCCTATTCATATTATTACTGTTGAAAGTCGATTTCTTTAATTGAAAAATGGAGATTTGCTCTGAGCTTGTTTGTTGTTCGAAATTTTTTGATAGCATTACAAGTCAAGTTTTTTTTGTCCACATAAAGTCATCAGTAATAGCTCCTTACTGTACGAAAACAGTAAAACTCACCATACCTCTTTCCCTCCAAATTTTTTTCTCTTGATTAGGTTACTTATTTAAACATAAATCTATCATAATTATTTTTAAAAATTTATTGCATATTAAAAATGCTTATTTTCCCCTCTTCAATATTCGTGAATTTATTGCTGGTTGATATTGAAGCAAGTCTGCCGGTAATTCTAAAAGATGTTGCAAGTTCTGTAATTTGCGCCAAAAAAAAGGACCAAAAACATTTTGTCCTTTCCCAGAGGATTCTGACTCAAACCAAATTTTAGTTCCATGTTCTTGAGACTGGCCCACTAAATTTAAGGTTTTGTGTTCCTCTTAATTTTGGCATCCGTTTTTTATTCAGTTGCTGTATCACTGGTTGGTTGGCTATAAGAAACATTTACGTTACATTTAGTATACTTTTATAGAACCATATATCTGCTGCTATTCTAATTGTTCTTTTTTATACTTTGGGTTGACAAGATATTTGGTTTGAAAGAAGAGTTGTTTAATTTTAATATACCTGATAAATAAAATGACATAAAGACAGTATGTCTGGAAAACAATCAGGTTTAGATGAGAATTTTGAAGGTTTTTGAAGTAGCAGATGCAGATAATATCTGATTGTGGATTCAGATTAAATGACCAACAGACTACAAAGCTCATATTTAACCTTGCGTATTAGTTTTGTAATTAAAATTTGGTTTAACAGCCAGATAAGCAAATTCAGCTGTGAACAACCAAACAGAAGTTCTACCAATTTTTTTAATTCTTAATCTCATGTTGATAGACCAGGATTACGATAGTTAACTTTTCACGCAAGTTATGCTTTGTGGTTTACTGGATATGATTAAAAGCTAAACAGTTTTACATTTACCTTGATAGGAGCATGTGTTCTTCTATACAGTATACTTAGTCAAGATAGTGTCATCTCAACACATCACCGTTAGACTTTAGAACTGTGTATACAAACAACAACTTCTGAAAAAAAATATATTATAGATGGAAAGGACTTGGAATTGTAAAAAATTATAAAATAAAAACATAAAAAATAAAAAAATTTATATAGAATCGTAGAAAAATAGAAAAATCAATGTTACAGTAAATTGTCACTCTTCAGGATTAAAATCATAGCACAGAAGCAAGTCTGTCCAGAGACTTCAAGAGATGTTAAATATATAGAAAATCAGCAAATGTATTTATATAACCCTTATGTTTTATAGGTAGCATATATACTGACATGTAACAAACAAAGACAAACATAATTTAAAATACAAAAGTGAAAATTTTTAATGTATAGCGGCATCAGTTGTTTACCAGGGTTACTATTTTCAATCTCTGTGATTTAGAAAAACGAAGTCTTACATCCTGGCTTTCGAGCAGGGTTGTTGGGCACCACCTGCCATATTATAAGATATAAAATAAATTTTAAGCATTATATATTTATATATAAACATATATACATATATACATTTATACCTATATACATCTATACTTATATACATCTGTACCTACATACATCTGTACCTACATACATCTGTACCTACATACATCTGTACCTACATACATCTGTACCTACATACATCTGTACCTACATACATCTGTACCTACATACATCTGTACCTACATACATCTGTACCTACATACATCTGTACCTACATACATCTGTACCTACATACATCTGTACCTACATACATCTGTACCTACATACATCTGTACCTACATACACCTGTACCTACATACAGCTGTACCTACATACATCTGTACCTACATACATCTGTACCTACATACATCTGTACCTACATACATCTGTACCTACATACATCTGTGCCTACATACATCTGTGCCTACATACATCTGTGCCTACATACATCTGTGCCTACATACATCTGTGCCTACATACATCTGTGCCTACATACATCTGTGCCTACATACATCTGTGCCTACATACATCTGTGCCTACATACATCTGTGCCTACATACATCTGTGCCTATATACATCTGTGCCTATATACATCTGTACCTATATACGTCTGTACCTATATACATCTGTACCTATATACATCTGTACCTATATACATCTATACCTATATACATCTGTACCTATATACATCTGTACCTATATACATCTGTACCTATATACATCTGTACCTATATACGTCTGTACCTATATACATCTGTACCTATATACATCTGTACCTATATACATCTGTACCTATATACATCTGTACCTATATACATCTGTACCTATATAAATCTATACCTATATTCATCTATACCTATATACATCTATACCTATATACATGTATACCTATATACATCTATACCTATATGTAAATATGTATTATGTATATATTCACAAACACACACACATATATATATATATATTCATATATATATATGTACACACATATATGTATTCTTATATATTTATGTACGCTTGTGTATTCGTATCAAAAAGTGCTCAATGCATATAGCAGAGCAATATACATAATGTAAAACACGAAATATAAAAATTATGATTGCAGCTAATAGTTCTTATTTTTCGTGTAATATATATATATATATATATATATATATATATATAAGATATGATAAGTTGGAAAGAATAAAAAAACTACACAGTCCATTTCGACAAGCCTGTTTCGTGATTTTATTCACTCTTCAGGAAATGTAAAACTGTGTAGTTTTTTGATTCTTTCCAACTTATCATATCTTATATTACGCTCTGCATTTATGTATTGAGCACTTTAATACGGATAACCGAATCGAAAGCTTTATATATATATATATATATATATATATATATCCCTAATTATTAATATACACCGATGGGTCTACCAATATATTATATCATTATGTTATGCTCTTATGTTGTTTTGCTGAACAGATACTAATGAAAAGGAAAGAAAATGTCAATCGTAAACCAGAACAATCATTTTAGATGTGGCAATAAGAATCTTCGGAAAACCCTTCCAGACCGTTGGCAATAGACCGATGCTCCACTTATTAAAATATATCAATTTATTCCCTGCGAGCAGACTTGGACGTCTAGACCCGCCTCTGTGTAGAGCTAGCCACCGCTTAAATTAGAACTTTTCTTCCTTTTCCTCCTAAAATATGTTTCTGTCTGAAAGTGTTAATTGAATATATATTATAGCGCCGAAACGTTCCTCTATTCTATGGTAATAAATTTTTTCAATAGATTTGGGTAAAAAATATGTTGCGGGGATAGTATGTCTATGAATGTGTAACACAATTTCCTCTGTTTATTTCTATGAACTACCTTGTTGATCTAATTCAATTTGGGAGTAAGTACCGCAATCAATGTCAGTTTACCAAAACTGGAAAAACAAAGTACATTGGCGGTGTCTGTATTTTCTACCCCGGCTTTGTATAAAATTGAACGGACAACAAGTGGCTTAGTCTTGTTGATGAATGAGAAAATACGTGGACAATAAAATTGCTATTTCATAGCTTTTAACAATTCAGAAGTACTTTGGTACCAATATTTGAGAGAATTACAACTTAGCCATGTAAACGATCTTTTAGTTTTGATAAAACTAATACCAACAAAAATCGTATAGGTACTTAAAAAGTTATGCATTTTGATTTGAATATTTATTCATCTGATACGGTGTTTGCAGAAACATCGTATCGAAACACCCCGTTACTTCTTGTAACAAGGATACAAAGATTGTGGGGCTGAGAGTTCTTATCTCCATTTACGCCAAAGATTTTAAAATACCATGTTGAGAGCTATTTAACTTTGTTCCAGCAGGGCTCCACAACTCATTTTCAAGGTCTTGAATGTTTCAGGTGTTAGAGTACAAGAACTTAAATCTAAAGTAAGCCTTTCCTGTGTTTTAAATTGCTGTTCCAGTCAGGCTATTTGTTACCTATTGTTCGATATTTTGATCTCCCTCCTCTGATCCTTGCTCAGTTAACGAGAAAGTAACAGATTCCCTTGAAAAGGGTCTGAACAAAAAAACACATTGGTAGGATATTTGCCCTTGGCGACAATGTTATGTACATGACCAGATTGATGCACTCTAATAGAAAAACATATAGAAGTTAAGTTCAAGAGAGAATTTGCTAGGAAGTGGACTGGGGTGAACCTGTGGATCTACATCCACCTCACGTGTACACTCAGGGCTTTCTTGAGCTTCTTGCTGGAAACAACAAACAACAATGAGATACTGCGTGACATTAGCCAACAATGCTCCAGTCATTACAATGCCATTTGAGTTTTTATTTTACGTCAACTAATTTTGTCATCTCACTTGTTTTAACAGTTATTCAAATATGAATCACAGGTAATATTCTTTGTTGTTCGCACTGTAATACCAGTAATGTCTTTTCCATTTGTATCCTTTACTATATATATGGCCGATATTGTTCTGTTGCATGTTATAACGAGCACTTACCTTATGATTTAGTTAGTTAAATGAAATATCAGATAATAACAGTTACTTTTAATTGTTTTTTCCTCCAACAGGACTAGACCTTGGAACATAGGCTTAGCCTTTGTTGTATTCTGCTAATTTCTGGCATCTGGGTTTGGAATTTGAATTATTAAGAATTTTCCAAGTTAGCCTTTCATAGTACAGAGAATCCCGAGAACGTTACTTTTAGATGATCACTGTGTTTAGAAAAGGTATCTAGTGTACTTCTATAATTGATCGTAAAAATAAATGTTTTGTGAAAGTATTTGTCCCATTTTCTTGCATTCTAGTTGGTAGCCTATGAAATAGTATTTACTATAGATGGGTTCCTCCAGTAGAAAAAGTGCTTAAGGAACCAATGGGAAGCTTTTGAAATATTCAAACACAAGGATGCACATTGTGCCAGTGAGAGAATAAAAGTTTTCAAAATTGGAAGTGCTTATGTTGATCTCCATTTTGTGGGTGCTGCTCAGGATACAGCATCAAGATGAGGAAAAGAAAAGGGCGAGAACTGCACAATTGTTGGCATAACATTGGACGTTATCAGGTAAATGACAAAACAAAACAATGGTTTTGGAGGACACGATGAATCCGGAAACTGTGGTATCTTTCTAAAGCAATTCAAGCTCCTTGCCAATTATCAGGAGCCACTCAGAGATTGGACGGAGCAGCATCCTCAGAATGTAGCATACCTTTCGCTAATTACTTAAAACGAGATGACCAAATTTATGAAAAAGGGCATTACAGAAACACTAAGAATTAAGTTCTGAGTGCCAAGCACTACTTTATTGAATGCGACGAAGTAACATCACATAAACCTGCATTTCAAGCCTTTATTACTTCACATTATGAGAAAGATGAAGCGTGTGGAAAGCATTAAAAGGAAGAGCCTTGCTGAAATAATTCTAAACATAATCGAAGACATAACATTTTCTTTTGCCAATTTGGTGGAGAAGGGTTTTGATGGTGCCAGAAATATTTTTTACAGAGACGATAGAGTTCAGCAGCATTTCACGGTTGCTGGTGCAAAAATATCAATTTGTTTCCACACTTTTCCCACAGACTTAACCTTCTTCTATTTAAAGTACAAACACTATTCCAACGGTAAATAATGTCTTTGACAAAGTTGAGTCCATTTTCCGTCACTTGAAGAAGTCACCAAAAGAAACAAGCACTGTAGCAAAGAAAGCTGCAAGGAAAAGAAACCAGACAAGAAAAAGAAGCAATGGTTTCTTTTTGGATACACGGTAGGTTGTTAAATCAGACAATATTGATAAAATCTTTAACACTCTGCCAGTCATAACAAAAATTTTGAAAGAAATGATCGCTGAAGGAAAATCAGCAGCTGACGGAGTGCTGATCAGGATGCAAGACGTCACGTTTTGTAGCTGCATGTGTAGAAAAATGTTCTAGCTTGTGAAAATTTGTTTCAGAATTGTTAAGATTCAAAGAATTGGAGTTATCATTTGAAATTTTAGTTGTTGAATATTTTCAGGGGTGCAGGGGTGTCTTAAAGGGTTACTATCCAGTGACAACCATCAGCTGGNAAGAAGCAATGGTTTCTTTTTGGATACACGGTAGGTTGTTAAATCAGACAATATTGAGAAAATCTTTGCCAGTCATAACAAAAATTTTGAAAGAAATGATCGCTGAAGGAAAATCAGCAGCTGATGGAGTGCTGATCAGGATGCAAGACGTCACGTTTTGTAGCTGCATGTGTAGAAAAATATTCTAGCTTGTGAAAATTTGTTTCAGAATTGCTTAGATTCAAAGAATTGGAGTTATCATTTGAAATTTTAGTTGTTGAATATTTGCAGGGGTGCAGGGGTGTCTTAAAGGGTTACTATCCAGTGACAACCATCGGCTGGCCTTCGGGTGATGGACTCACTGGTCTCCGGAAGGCGCCCAACTCTCACATCTGGCTCCAATTAGCTGTTTGTGCACAACAGGGGCCACACCCCGGTAATCCGTTTCAGCTGACGGGTTAAACGATGTGAGGGTAACCAGCAATTTATTGTTGGGATAGTACATGCCTCGTACTTTGCGTAAGAACCGCACCAGTGGTGTGCACAGGCCACGAGGTAGGCCTCGTAACGAGTAGTCAACCACCGGTGGAAGGCAATGGCAAACCACCACAGTACAATGCCAAGACAATCATGTTTATGCACAGATCACAGTTCAACGATAGCAGCGTTAATGGCTCTAATGCCCAAAGGGTATCTAGCGTTTCGCTCGGTCGGTATACTCATGTCCGACAGGTAACACCTGACCGTCAGCCAGCTACTGTTTGGAACCTTAATTCCCTGACGATTGGAACATGAAATGTAAGGACCTTATACCAAGTAGGAAAACTAGCCAACGTAAAATTGGAGATGGAAAGATTGAACATTAACGTACTTGGCTTAAGCCAGACGAGATGGACGGAAGCAGGATGTTTCAACCTATATGGTTCTAAAATTCTCTATTTCGGAGGGGATCAACACCCAAATGGAGTGGGTATGATGCTAGACACAGAATTGAGTAAGTGCCTCGTGGGATACTGGCCAGTCTCGGAGAGGGTTCTTTTGGTGAAACTGAAGGGATCCCCCTCTGACCTATCTATTATCCAGGTATATGCACCAACGGCAGACAGCAATGACGAAAAAATTGACAGGTTCTACCAACAGTTTGATGAAGCAAAAAGACATTGCAAATCGTAGAACGTCGTTATGGATATAGGAGATCTAAATGCAAAAGTCGGCTACCAACGCATTAACAACGTGGTGGGCCAACATGGACTAGGGATCCAGAATGAACGAGGGGATAGATGGGTCAATTGGTGTGAAGCAAACGACCAAGTGATGACAAACACATGGTTTAAAAACCACAACAGAAGACTTTGGACGTGGAGGGACCCCTCAGATCGTGTTCGAAACCAGATAGATTATGTGACCATCAATGACCGTTTCAAAAACGCAGTTCAGCAATCTAAGGCTTATCCTGGAGCAGATTGCGGAAGGTACTACAACCCAGTAATCTGTACTGTAAGAGTAAAATTACGAAGATTCAAGAAGACACCGCCAGGAGTCAAGCTGGAAGGGAACGTACTTCGCGAAAACCGGGAGCTCAGATTGAGATACGCAGTCACGGTAAAGAACCGCTTCGAGCTACTTGAAAATGAAGAAGGCAGCAAGTGGGAAGTGCTAAAATATGCACTAAACGAAACTGCAAAAGAGCTAATCCCACCGAAACAAAAAAAAAACCAAAGCAAGAATGGATGAAGCCTGATATTCTCCAGCTGATGAAGGAACGGCAGGAAACTTTAGACAGAGAATCTCCACAGTATAAGACCTTGGGCCGCTCAATAAGGAAAACGTGCAAAGAAGCAAAAGAAGAATGGATCAACGAACAATGCGCGGACATTGAAGAAAGCAGGCTATCCGATCCAGGTTCGATCCACAAGAAAATCAATCAGCTTACAGGGAGGAAGGTGAGCTCAGCAGGCGGATGTATTAAAGCAAGAGATGGCACTATGCTGATGGAATGAGACAAGCTGGTGGAGTGCTGGGATGAATATATCAATGAATTATTCATGGATGATAGAGGAAAATAGCCGGCAGTGAAGAAAGCGTTGGACGGACCAAAAATCCTTCACAGCAAAGTAAAAGCAGCAATGAGCAAAATAAAAAGGAATAAAGCAACTGAACCAGACAATATCTGTATCAAAATGATGTGCCCTAGAAGAATATGGAGTGGAGAAAATCGCAGAACTGATCAACGACATTTACGACAGTGGTGAAATCCCCCCAGACATGAGCAAGTCAATATTCATGACACTTCCAAAGAAGCCTGGTGCAACCGAATGTGAGCTACATAGAACAATAAGTCTGATGAGCCATGTAACTAAAATACTCATGTGAATCTATAGTGAGATGATCCCCGCTGCCTTGCTGTAGTACTCTTTCTTTGGAAACGGCTTTACGAGTAAACCATGAGGTAAAATCAGGAGCCGGAGTCCCGTAGGCAGTTTGGTGCCACTCACAGCACCATTCTGGCAACTCCTGCAACAAAACTGGGTCTCAGTGGTATTGGTACTACCCTTCCACTGGATCGGCCCAGTGCTGTCTTTAGGGGGGATTTACCGCATGGATAACAGTCCATCCTCCTACTCGCTACCCAGGCTCTGCACTTTGTAAAATGATATTCGACACCAGATCACAGTACACTGGAGAGGTCACTCCAGCTTCGCTGCTCACACAGCGCAGGCACAATACGGGAAGCAGCAGTTTACTGGTTCTAAGTCAAAGCTCAATTGGGGTAGGGCAAGACGCCAAGGGCTGCGTCCGATGGTGGGAGAAGCCGTCGCGCTTCATTGTGTATTTACAACCTGCCTCAAGCTGGGCAGTCCCCAGCCAGTAAAGTACTGCCCCGCCACGGTCTGCTCATCTCACTTGGTGCGTGGGGTTAAGGCAAAACCCGACCAGCAGATCCATAATAAATGCACCAAGAAACACACAGAAAAATATTTACAGCCCTTAAACTGGGCACTGGGAATGTCAGGACAATGGCAGCTGGCTTTATCAATGACGACCTCCAAGACGTAGATGATGCACGGAAAACAGCTGTGATTGGCCGAGAAGTGCAAAGGCTACAACTTGACATTGTAGACTTCCAGGAAACCAGACAATCAGGATCCGGTTCCGTCAGAGAACAAGGCTTCTCCTTCTTTTGGCAAGGGAAACCTCCAGGGAGGTGAGTGAACATGGCGTGGACGCAGTTAACGCAAACCTTCTAGGCTCAATCAATCTACTCACAGAGGGTAGTGAGAGAGTCGTGAGCCTCCAGCTGTTAACCATATCTGGGCTAGTCTCCCTGATTTGTGCGTATGCACCAACCCTCAACTCGACCACTGAAGCAAAAGACTTGTTCTATGACAAACTTGCCAGAACCATCAACCTAGTGGAACGCCAACGAGATGATAATGTGGGCAATTGATGGTAAAGGTGACTACTCAATAGGAGGATGCACTGTCAACAATATCCGTTATGCTGACAATACCACCCTGATTGCACACAGCCCAGAAGAACTCCAAGAGCTTCTAGATACCATTATAGAGGAGAGCATGAATAAAGGACTCGCCATCAACCAGAAAAAGACATTCTGTATGGCCATCAGCAGAAGAAGTCACGTTGACTGCACGTTGAAAATAGAAGACAACCAAATAAAGCAGGTGGAAGCCTTTAATTACCTAGGTAGCATCAAGGAGGTTAAAAGACGAATACCCATGGCCAAGGAGGTTTTCCAACGGATGCTAAAGCTAATGAAGTGCAGATCACTTTCCATGAACACCAAAATTCGAATTATGAACTGATACATCATCCCGGTACTAACATATGGTTGCGAGATCTGGACATTAAGACCAGCACTGGAGAAGTCACTTGAGGCAACAGAAATGTGGATGCTTTGGCGTATGCTACGAATTTCTTGGACAGAACGGGTGACGAATGTCGAAGTCCTCAGACGTGCAGGATACGAAAAAAATCTCTTACTCACCATCAGGAAGAGACAGCTCTCCTTCCTAGGACACGCGATACGGAAGGAAGGCCTCGAAGAACTGGCGCTGACAGGGAAAGTGCAGGGAATGAAAGAAAGAGGCAGACCAAGTAGGATATATATGAAGAGCATAACAGAGTACACCAACAAAAGCGAAGTGCAACTACTGAGGGCAGCAAGAACAGGGACCTGTAGCGAAACATGACCGCTAACGTTCTGCGAGGACACGGCACCTGAGGAGGAGGAATATTTGCAAGAGACTTTACCGTCGTCCAACAGCAATTACAGAATGGATGGATTTTTTTTGCAAGAAGCTGAAATTTATTGTCCTACGTCAAAGCTTGAGATTGCCAATTTTGAAGAATAAAATGGGATATAAAAGCAGAAGCACATAGTCCCAGCCCATTTTCAAGGCGCAGTGATGTATGGAGAGAGTCATGCGCTGCAAGAAGATCCTTCAGACTCTATTTTAACACAGACAAATCGCTTCAAAAGAGGTTTTTTCCCCGTTCTTTGATCAATTACTGAGCGAACTTGAAAGGAGATTTTCAACAAAATATCTTTGAAAACAACATTGACCAAGTAAAACAACTAGCGAGTTTTATCAGATTGAGTTTGGTGTATGGTAGATAGAACGTGATTAATACCAAAAAGAAAAAATGTGGCAGAGAAAGAAAAACCTGCTGAAAAGCTAGAGACATGATTATGCTTTCCAAAACTGCTGACAGTATTTACAAAACAAGATGAGCATGCTGTGCCCACACATGTTTAAAGCATTTAAGATGATGGCGGTATTGCCGATAGACGTGACAGCTTGTGACAGGGTGCACAGAAAAAGTAAGCTTGTAAACAAACCTTTGAGGCCATTTATGTCTACAGATCATTTGGAAACTTTAATGAAAATCAGCACTGTAAGGGGTATGGTGGTATAATTGCACTTTTTTGGACATTTTTAAGAGCAACAACAGAGAACTTTCATTATTAAATGAAAGTTGCAGGAAATATAGGCTTGCATTTAATGTTAGTTAAGGTATCTTAAAAGGATATTATGCATGTTTTCCAAGCTTCTGAAGGGCAACTCCTTTTCTTTAATGATTCGACCTTCATTGTTCTCTTGTCATCTTTTGTCGCAATCATTGCTTTTTTAATTTAAGGGTCATGAAAGTGCTAAACGTTAAGGTTCTTTCCAGACAGGCTGGAAGTGCCTGTAAGAGGGCTATTTTTTATGCTGAATCTTGCTACACTAAGCAAGTTTGTGTATCTGTTTTTTTGACTCGGAAGTCGAGATTTCTGGAAGATTTAAAACAGTATTTTGTATTCCGGAAAGTGGATGATTTATCCAACTTCTGTTGCTAGAAAAAGACTGATCTTTTTGGTAGTTTATTTTTTAGTACTCTTTAAATGAAACTGATGTTACTTTTGAAAGGGTTACCGCCGCACTGATAAAAGTTTAGAATTTTTATAAAAAGCCCTAGGTTCATTGCAAGATTTTTGATGGGCTTGATCAATCCAAAGGCGCTGGTCTTTATACGATTCCTGTAATTTTCTTGAAACAGTGTACTACTCAGTAATTTTCCTTGCCGTCAAAACATTTGAATCTTTTCATTTCCGAGTATTATTTTCCTTGTTGCTAGAAAGTTTCTAACGTTGTCCCTTTATTCAAAAACGCAAGTGATTCATCTGATCCTGGCAACTATTAACTTGTAAGTTCTTTTCTCTTGCCATTAGTAAGGTCTTATTTATCAATTATCGATTGATATTAACGATTTATCGATAATGCAGCGATGGAATTTCTACAATAACTAGTCTTTTTGTTAATGTTCAGTGCGGATTTAGAGGATCTCGCTTCACTGGTGATCTTTTCTGGGTTAATTCGTACAAGAAATAAAGCCACTTGACATATAAAACTGTGAAGAAAAGACAAAACATAGTTGACCATAGGCTGAAAACATTCAAACCATGTGAAGAAGGAAAGCACTCGTGTTACACAATTTGAATATCTGAGGAAAAAAAACATTCATAGAAAGATTTGCTGCAAAGATTACCAGCAACTGTATAAAGGATGAAAAAGCGGAGAGAAAAAAGTCAAACTAAATACAACAGCTTGAACTTGTACTAACCAGGAAAGCTCAACAGAAGAAATACACACATACAAAGATATATATTATTACCATGCATTCAGTCAATACTTATAATCTTTTGTCAATAATCAAGAAACAAATCTATAGGTTTATGGATAAATCTACACAAGGTGGTGCACTGGCTCTTTTTAATAAGGAATAGTATGTCGGCTTATTTCATAAGCTTTCTTGTTATGCTGTTGGTAAAATGGTATTTGTCATCAATTAGTTCTTTCTCTCAGGTTATAAAATTACTCTCATATTTATGGCATTATGTCTAATGGGAATTGTTTTAATGCTGGAGTTTCTCAAGATTTTATGCTTTGTCTAATTTTGTTTCTTTTTCTTTCTTTATATCAATGAAGGTCCAAATAACTTGCTATAGTTTTGTTGCTGATGACAACATGATGTACACTGGCATTGGCTAAAAAGCAGTTTTTCAGGAACATGTCAAACCTGTGTAAGATTTGGAGGCTGTCGGTTGCATCACACACTTACAGCCCCATTACCAGAAAATGCAATTACGTTTGTCACAAAAAATACAATTTCCATGGTTGGTTTAACGTACTAAAGTGTTGGTTTTTTTTTTCTCATTTGCGATAATATGACATCCTGTAGAATAAGATGGCGTTTGTATCGTAGTAACTTAAAAGTGTTTCAATGTATGCAGAGTATAACTATTTAAGTTTTTCATTGATCAGTCTTTTCTATCATGAAAATGTGAATTGCTTAATTATGCAGCAAATATTACAAAGAAGATTTATTAAAGTTTACGCCTTGTCAGCAAAGCAGTAGTTATACTAAAGGGTTTTGGTATGAACTCGCATTGATTATCACATACCCTTCTTTAGCTGTCAAACTGACACAGGTGGTCCATGTATCATTCTCAACTTTGTTTACTTTCCATCTATGTCAGCTTTTAAAACTATTTAAAAACTTTTTGAGTCCAAGAACATGATTCACCATATTGTCTGAACGTTGATTAATTTGCAATAGTCATTTACTTTCTAACAACACTATAGTTTAACAGAGTGTCCAATTATCTCTGCAGTATATTACCGAACCAGAGCAGCAACTACTTTCGAATGGAGCAATAACAGTAGGAGGTAGCGTTCTTAATGTTTAATTGTGATTGATGTATTTTGATAGCTTTGAATCATTTTTTAAGCATTGAATTCTGCTGGTGCAACGAGACCAACTTGTCGTTTCCTTTCCCCCCAACCTTTGCTTTCACATGACTATGTTCTTTAGTTGGTAAAAAGAAAGCAATCAAACTAGAAAGTTTGAGTGCCATTTGTTCAGATAGCATTTCATCTTTAAAAACACCAAAAATGTGGTTATTGTACGTTTTTTGTTTCTTTGCAGCGGTCTTTTCTAATAGACTTAATATGAGTCACCTGAGGCAATTTTGAAGCCTCTACTGTTGAAAAGAGAAAAGCTATTTCTAGTGCTAAGTCTTCAGATTCTTGAATTGATGACTTCATATTCCTTAGGCATTGGCCAAAGGAATATGAAATCATCAATATATATATATATATATATATATATATTTGTTTATAATTTAACTGGAAGAGACATTTTGGTTTGTTTGTTTGTGTAATATAGAAATTAATCAGATTGACATAAAGTTAGGCTAAGTTTTCAAGTGTTTAAGGAATACACGCAACCCTCCGTGATTATTCCCCAGGTCTTCGAGGGATTTTTTTACTGTTTAGAAACATTGTTGAGACTATTTATAAAGTCACTTGTGAAAAACAAAACTTTCAGCTTATAGCTGAGGTCAAACTGTAAGAAGGTGCAAGGATGTCCTCACATTTCTCCTTGAGCACAGTGGTAGTCACTTAGAGCAAGTTTGAAGTTTCAAAACGGAGAACCATGTGAAAATTTTCTTTATCTTTTTACGTTATGCTTTTTCTGTGTCAACTGTATTATTTGACAGTCATCTGTTATTCTTAATAATAATATTAATGACAATAATAATAATAATAATAATAATAATAATAATAATAATAAAAATAATAATAATAATAATCATAACCGTCCTGGGTATTGACATTAAACTGCATCTGGTTGTGTAGTTTCGACTTGGGCGAATGAGGTTACCCTTTGCCACAACTACCTCCAGGTTACCCTTGGGCAAGATGTAGCACCTGTTAGCCTACTCCGAGGCCTTAAAATACCGGGATGACGTTCGGTTGAGTTGAGTCTGTCCACGATCTGCGATGTGTTCGAAGTACCAGATGGTAAACGGCGCGGAATACTCAGCCCCTTGGCAGTAACGTTAAAATGCACCCCGAAATGAAATGAGAACAAGACGTAAAACATACCACATCGTCCGTCGCGCGAGTCAACAAGAGACGCGTCCCTCAGGGCGAGACCAGCCTGAGATCGAAAATAATGCTACTGGCTCTAACTCTTCCCCAAGTGAGAGTGCGCAAGGTCACCAGAACGAGGTTACCTTCACCTCTGGCCCTTCGGAACCACCATCAATTACGACTAGTGTCTCCCTTTAAAAGAAAAAAACGAATAAAGTGGACCAGGGAAGAGAATGCTGAGGTAATGTACTGCTTTTATTATGCACTTGAGAAACCAGAAACTAACAATACTGATGATACTTTCAGAATATGGTGCGAGAGAAATACTAATAATGATAAAATTGAAAATATGGATGCTAATAGACTAGCAAATCAGAGAAGGTACATTATGCGCGGAAAGAAGTTAACAGAAATCGAAGTCTCAAGTCTCAAGGATAGAGTAAAGTGTGATACGAGGGAACATTTAGATCAGGAAATAGAGCTAGAACGGGACGCTGAAAACCAGATAGAAAACTTAATTGAGAATGAAAATGTGTTAGAAGAAGAAGGAGTAGAAGCGATTGAACCAGAGGCTGTAATATTACTTAATAAACAAGAACTAAATGATATGAAAAACGACATCCTAGAAGAATTCTCATCGGTTAAACATACCAACATTGAAGAAAGGGAGGCCTTACTCAAAATTAGACATCCCCAAAAGTTTCGTAACATCTTTAATCTTTGTAAC
>RDPX01000075.1:1574392-1604402 GCA_003991215.1 Morbakka virulenta
GCGTCCGGCGGGGGCTAGTCTGTTTCAAGGGTAGGGGGGACTCTTTAGCCTTGGTTGGCAGCCCTTCTAGAGATGGTGTCTCAATAAAAACACCGGTGGTTGTGTAACCTAAAATCCACAATCCTCTTATGAGTGAAATGACTTATTCAAATTATGAAGACAACAGCGTGAATGAGACTGGAGCATCAAGTGAAGGCCTCTCGCCCGGCAGCTGCCCCACTGTATGGCAGGGTGGGCCCGGTCGTTATCCACCATCTGCCAAAATGAAGTGGAACAAGGAATTGAATGTTGCTGTAATGGAGTGCTATTTCCTGAGTAAACCAACAGATGAAAATGGAAGACCTATACGAGGCTACAGAAAAAGGATGCATAACATCTGGAAGGAGAGAGAGAGTTACCAACATTAACAGAACAAAGGTTATGTGATCAGGCTAGGGCAATACGAAAAAATGAACGGTTCACCACAGTAGAAATGGAAGAAATCCGTAGAAGTTTGGAAGTGGATAGTGATAATGAAGAAGGAAATGATCCAAACAGGCAGTTGCCAGAAATAGAAGTGCAAGAACATGGACAAGAGGACTCAAGAAAGTAAACAGAAATGTTCTGTCAGAGTGGATAGGTAACGTAAGTAAGATCATCGGGAAAATAAGGACAGAAAACTTAAAGGATACAAATAAGTTAATCGGTGCAGTTGCTATCTACATCTCGAAAAAAGTTGGGTTGAAGACTGGTAATTCAAGAAGAAAAGCAAAGGAAGAACCTTGGTGGAAAAGGAGGATAAAAGGAACAATCCAAGAACTAAGAAAGCATGTGAATATTTTGCAAAGAACTAAAAGAGGAGAACTCACTAGAAAGGAAAGGTAGAAAGAACTGGATAGGAAATATCAAATTACGAAAAAAGGAGAAAATGTTGTTATTGAAGAGCTGAAGCAAAAACTGCAGGCGAAAGTAGCAAAATTGAAGAGGTATGAACAGAGAGTTAATCAATTTAGAATTAACAGGCTGTTTCAGCCAGAAAAGAAGAAAGTATTTCAGGAATTTAATGGAATGTCAAAAAGTGAAGGCATAGCACCAGATGCAGAAGAAAGCGAACAATTTTGGTCTAGTATTTGGGGGAACGAGGCACAACACAATGAGGATACATAATGGTTGAAGGAATAAAAAAATGAATGTGAGGAAACAAGACAGGATTACATAATGATTGACTTTGTAATGGTAATAGCACAGGCAAAGAAGATACCAAACTGGTAAGCACCTGGACCTTATGGGGTCCAAGGATACTGGATAAAAAAGTTGACATCACTGCATGACAGGATCGCCAAACAAATGAATGAGATGATAAATAGCAGGGTTCCTGTACCTGCCTGGATGACAATGGGCAGAACAGTGTTGTGCCAGAAAGACCCGCAGAAAGGAAATGTGGTTGATAACTATAGACCAATATCTTGCCTACCACTCATGTGGAAACTGATGACAGGAGTCATTGCTGATAGTGTATACAAGATGCTAGAAGAAAGTGATGTTCTACCAACAGAACAAAAAGGATGCAGAAAAAAGAGCAGAGGAACGAAGGACCAACTTTTGATTGACAAGATGATCCTCACTGATTGCAAAAAACGACAAAAGAACCTCGCCATGGCATGGGTGGATTATAAAAAAGCCTATGACATGGTACCCCACTCGTGGATAGTCGAATGTTTGAAAATGGCACAAGTACCACAAAATGTAACAAGTTTTCTTCAGCGATCAATGAGGAATTGGAAAACGGAATTGATGTCATGTGGAGAGTCTCTCGGAACAGTCAACATTAAGAGAGGAATCTTTCAAGGAGACAGTCTTTCTCCACTTATTTTTGTAATTTGTATGATACCTTTGTCAAAAGTATTGCGCAAGGCTAAAGCAGGGTACAGGCTTGGAGACGTGAAAATCAACCATCTTTTATTCATGGATGATTTAAAGATGTTTACTAAGAACAAGAATGAAATTGATAGTCTTGTGTCGACAGTGCAAGTGATAAGTCAGGATATTGGAATGCAGTTTGGGGTAAAGAAGTGTGGCGTTATTATCATGAAACGAGGGAAATTGGTCAAAAGTGAAGATATAACACTAACAAATGGAGAAAGTATTCGGGAGGTTAGTGATGAAGGATACAAATACCTTGGTATTTTAGAGCTTGACAAGATAAAGGAGAAGGAGATGAAAGAATTATTCCGAAAGGAATATTTGCGACGATTCAATCTGATTATGAAATCAAAATTGAACGGTAGGAACAAAATATTTGCAGCAAACACCTGGGCAGTGTCACTTATGAGATACGGAGCAGGCATACTTAGATGGACTAAGAATGAGCTTCAAGAGATCGACAGAAAAACAAGAAAAGTTATGACAATAAACAAGGAACTTCATCCAAGGAGTGACGTTGCAAGGATATACGTTTCAAGAAAGAGGGGTGGAAGAGGTTTGATGAGTTGTGAGAACTGTGTAAAGGGAGAAGAAAATAACCTGAGTTGGTACATAAAGAACAGCAAAGAGATTCTCTTGAGAAAAGTAGGGGAAGTCAGTATAGTTAATACCGAGAAAGCAATGGAACCAAATGATTACAAAAAGTTTAAGAGCCAGGAAATGGAAGAGGAATGGAAACAGAAGGTGATGCATGGACAGTTTTTGAGGGACAAGGAAGGAGTGAATTGGGATAAATCATGGCAATGGCTCGCAAAGGGAGATTTGAAGGGATGTACCGAAGCACTGATATCCAGTGCTCAAGAACAAGCTTTAAGAACGAATTACACAAAGTTCCATATTGATAAGAATGCTGATTCCCCACTGTGCAGAATGTGCAGAGAAAAAGGAGAAACTATTAGTCATCTGGTTAGTGAATGCGGAAAATTAGCTCAAAGAGAGTACAAGAAAAGACATGACAATGTGGCACGATATATTCATTGGCAACTTTGCAACAAAGGAGGCTTGGAAAGAGCTGAGAAATGGTATGAACAGCAACCCGAAGCAGTAATTGAAAATGAGAATTTCAAGCTCCTATGGGATTTCACCATTCAGTGTGATAGATTTATTGAAGCAAGGCGGCCAGATATTGTGTTGGTAGATAAGAGGAACAAAGAAGTAAAAATAATAGATATTGCTGTGCCAGGAGATTCAAGAGTAGCAGAAAAAGAACTTGAAAAGATTGAAAAGTTCCAAATGTTGAGAGAAGAAATAGGTCATGTATGGGAAATGAATAAAGTTACGGTGATACCCGTAGTAATTGGAGCATTGGGAGTCATTTCAAACAAGTTTGAAAGATACATGGAGAAAATGGGTGTGAAGATTGAGATGGCAATTATTCAGAAAACGGCACTGCTTGAAACAGCGAGGATACTGCGAAAAGTCTTGTCTCTTTAGAGAAACAGGAGAAGGAACTTTGAGACTGCTGGTGACTTGTTGTTGCCCGCTCTCAAAGATAAAAGAACAAAAGAACTTTCCAGACAAACATGTCTGAGATTTACATTATTGACTTTATTGGTGGAAGGAAACCCACTCACATGGAAATGGCTGAAAACTTGTTACCTGAAAAGGGAAAGTGAGGGCATGATCCTGCCAGCACAAGACCAGGCGCTGCTCACACGGTGGAAACAGAGGCACATCGATAAAACCACAACTAACAGCCTCTGTAGCCGGTGTGGAGACAAGGATGAGACCATCAACCACATAACCTCAGAATTTTCAGCTATTGCCCAGACAGAGTACAAACAGAGACATGACAGGGTAGCTGTTCTAGTCCACTGAGAGCTCTGTGGTCAGCTTGAATTACCACAATGCAAGAACTGGTATGACCACAGAACAGAAAAGGTAGTAGAAAACGAGAAAAGCAAGCTACTGTGGGACTTTAATGTGGAAACTGATAAGATCATGGAGGCGCGTCGTCCTGGGTATTGACATTAAACTGCATCTGGTTGTGGAGTTTTGAGGTGGGTGAATGAGGTTACCCTTTGCCACAACTACCTCCAGGTCACCCATAGGCAAGGTGTATCACCTGTTAGCCTACTCTGAGACCTTTAAATACCGGGTTGACGTCCGGCGGAGTTAAGTCTGTCCCTTTCTTTTTTTTCCGGCTAGGACGAGGTCGTAAACCTTGGTTGACAATCGTCCTATGAGAAGGAAAACTCAGAACAATAAACCAACCGCAGTTGTAAATGCCAGGTTGACGTCTGGCGGGATGAAAACGTGTCTCATGGCAGGGATTGTGTCTTCAGCTTTGACTGGCAATTCTCCTAGAGACGGTGTCTCGATAAAAATACTGGTTGTTGTGACACCTTATCACAACAAACCTCTTATGAGTGCAATGAATAATATAAATATTACAAATAACGACGTAAATGGGACTGGAGCTTATTATGAAGGTCCCTCGCCCGTCAGGGGAAGGGTTGAGGGTTCCCAGGTCGTTATCTAGCGAAATCCTCGTACCAATGTCCGAACTAAATGGAGTAAGGAAGTGAATAAGGTTGTTATTGAGTGTTTTTAACAGGAAGGACAAATCGTACGAACATTGCCCGGAAGGTGTAGCAGAAGATGAAAATGTAAAATTGATTTGGGATATCAATATTCAATGTGATAATTTGATAGAAGCGAGGAGACCAGACATAACATTAGTTGAGAAGAAAACGAAAGATGTCATCATTATAGATGTTGCTTACCTGGTGATTGCAGGGCACATGAAAAAGAGGGTGAAAAGGTCGAAAAGTACCAAGATTTAAAACTGTAGCTGAAACGTCTTTGCTCGTTAAGAAAAGTGAAAGTGGTACCAGTAGTTGTTGGTGCCTTAGGCTGTGTGAGCAAAAAGTAAATGTTGGAATTATGCAAAAAACCCAGCCTTATTGGGATCTGCGGGGATAATTAGAAAAGTAATGGACATTTGAAAGAACCCTCTTGGCCCTTAGCCACCAGTTGTGGCTCGCCCAAGAGGAAAATACTCGGAAATACGAACAGCCTGTGCGAAAGCTTTAAAACCGATAATAATAATAAATAGAGATTTTAAGAATGCAGAGATGCTCAACAGCAAAAGTTCAAGTTGTAACCCACTGGAGACTTAACATCAATTTTCAAAAACCTGACATACTTCCTTGAGCAATAAAATTTGCAGACAGACATGTCAGTACTCCAAAAACCTGCCCTCCTTCGAGCAGTTTATATTCTAAGTAAAATACTTTCTGTCTGAGGCCTTTTCTTAAGGCTCGACAGTCGAATAAAGAAGAACTAGTATTGAGGAACAAGACTGTGAAGTCAAATGTAGTGATTTAATAAAAATATTAATATTGATAATAATGATAATAATAGTATTAATAAAATATTAATGTATAAAAGTAATAAATGTTAATGAATTGCTTTGATTTTTTTATTTGCAATGGCACACTTCAACTAAACTGTAAGTGGTTTCTGCATTAATAATAGATCATTTCAGTTGCACCTCAAACCTTCTTACTCCTTTTCTCCACAGGGCATTTGATATTTCATATATCTTGGGTTGAAATGGGCGTATACTAAAGGGCCTGATAGTTGAAAACCACTTTTTGTTAGCTGCCCTACACATATTCCCCTTGTATTCAGTACGACATTGTGCTGATAACTGAATGTTACTATGCATTTATGTATGTATGTATGTATCAGTTTGACACAAAATAATATATTTACAATTTTTGAAAGCTAAAAGCTAATTTTACAAAATTGCAGTTAATTAAATACAAATATGATTACAAATTAAAATAATTGTTACTGATAAAAAACTACAAGTAGTAATAAAAGACTACTACTAATAATAGCAAACTACTAAAAATAATTAAAAACTACTACTTATAATAAAAATCTACTAGTAGTAATAAAAGACTACTACTAATAATAACAAGCTACTGATAATAATAAATAAAAACTACTACTTTTATTATAAAACTAATACTAATAATAACAAACTACNTCAGTTTGACACAAAATAATATATTTACAATTTTTGAAAGCTAAAAGCTAATTTTACAAAATTGCAGTTAATTAAATACAAATATGATTACAAATTAAAATAATTGTTACTGATAAAAAACTACAAGTAGTAATAAAAGACTACTACTAATAATAGCAAACTACTAAAAATAATTAAAAACTACTACTTATAATAAAAATCTACTAGTAGTAATAAAAGACTACTACTAATAATAACAAGCTACTGATAATAATAAATAAAAACTACTACTTTTATTATAAAACTAATACTAATAATAACAAACTACTACTAATAATTAAAAACTACCACTAATAATAAAAGACTACTACTAACAATCAAAAACTAAATTATTCCACATGGCACTAGGTGCGGTAGGCATTTTTAACCTGTGTTACATCATAAACTGACGTTAATTTCAAATTGGACCTTCATGTTATGCATTCCTGGTTGCTAGAGGAGTTTCCTTCAAAAATTTCATTATTATTACACAGACATTTTGATTTATTTTTTGCTTCATAAAAAGTCGATTTATAGCTTTAAATTCTTCAGTTCCAATATGTGCTGTGCTTTTAAAATTCAGACAAAAAAAGGAATGAATTTCTTTTGTACCAATTGGAGCTTTTGGAAAGCCTTTTACTCAACAGTGGGTATCGCGAGGTGAGCGCAAAATCAAAACGAGGTTGAATATGAGACCAACCTGCAAAGGGAGACATCCATATAGATTTGTTTTCTATACAAACATTTCAGCTTGTTATTTTATTTTTTCCGAGCTTTTAAGTTGCCATTGACTTCCCTGAAGGTTTTTCCTCCAGAACATATACGAAGCACGTAACCCCTGATTGTTGTTTGATTTCATTATCACCCAGTTCATCTTTTAAAGATTTTGGCTTTCTTTGAAAAGAATGGATTTGGTTTTGCACCCTTTAAAGTGAATACTTAGCTTGTTTTCCACAAAGAAATTGCACTTCCCTTCCTCTTATCATTCTGTACTAATCTCTCTTTCAAACACTAACAATACAAGGGTTGAAATTAGGTTATTTTTTATTTAAGTCTGCAATCCCCTGATATATAATGACCTAGGATGTTACAGGATCTCTCAGTTTAGTGGGATGTCAGTTATACTTGTATAGCAAAACATGTTATGTTATGAATAAAAGAAAGTATAAGCAAATCAATGTTATCGAGATAATTCTTTTCAAAGCTTGAAAAGGTAAACTGAATGGTCTTTATTTATTTACTCAATTCCCATAGTAACTTAGTTAATCACATAGGTAGTTCATAATACTATTTGCTTCTGAAGGTAAACAGAAGCAGATTATGTTTCACAAATAAACGGCGAACACAACTTTCACATTATAACAAGAAAACAAACACTTCACATGACTTAAGAGCATGGATGAGAATATTTTGCACTGAATTTTAAAACTCATCTAGCAATGACTAACAATTGGTGGGAAGATAAGCTATTGTTTGTTTTGTTTGTTTAGGTCGAGCTAGCTCGGCATATAAGCTATTAACAAGCTGTTATGGGTTATTATCAGTATTATTTGACTTTTAAAGATCTGAATCATCACCATACACATGATTAATTTGCGACCAGGCCGGAAACAATTACAAAATTATGTACTTGGGCTATCAGAGATCCAATAACCTAACTTTTCCCTGTTAACCTAGGGATGACTAGACTGGCAGCTTATCTTACCAACTAAAAACTGAAAAACAAATGTCGTTGTTGTCAGCCTGGTGTTGTGTTAAGGATCCAGTCAAATTCTTTCTTGCTTTTGGTGTGAAAAGAACAGGAAAATGCCGTTTTTGTGAAACGCACCAGGACTTTTGAGCCTTTTTGCTCATGCATGATCGAGGTAAAGTCTATTGAGTTGCACGATCATTTCTCAGATTGACGAGATCTTCCTTAATGTCGCTGTTGTTATCAATAACTTCCAAATTACTGTCTGAAAGGTACTGAGTCTAGGTGTCGCACGTTTGCAGCTCTCCCTAGGAGCAGTAATAACAGTCAAATGAAAAGTGAATTATTCGGAGACAGAGGAACGCCCTCCATGACTTTTCAAGGGAGAGACAGTTACCAATTTCCCTTACTGTACAGTCTTAATCCATAAAAAGTTTTTGTTTGAATGTGGCTAACTTTTTACTTGAAATTAATATACTGGACCCCCTTTTCTTCAAAGAGTGATTGAACTCACTTAGTGCTGTAAGCACACTAACCAAATAAGAAAGCATGCAAAAAGGCCAGATTGATCAACATACGCAATTATTCCCTGGCCCTGTCTGTAGAGAAAAGGCTGAATTTTCTCTCGCAGTTCAAACATATGCGATAGCTTTTGACCATGTTATCTCACTTCTGTATACTACAAAAGGAGATTCTTCTCACCCATTTTCTCACAAAATCTTGAACAAAGCCACGAATAATAATCATAACTTGAACACAAACCTCCAAGCTTTTCTTCAGGTCTAAAGGCAAGGTCTTTGCTACAAGTGCATGTCAATAAGAAAAGCAGGAAAGCTCTTTACGTTAGGAATTTCTTTTCTAATCCATTCAGCGAACCTTCAACAATTGCCTAGCATGGCTTGAGCACTATCAGTTCCTATCAAACAAAGCCTGTCAAAGTAAAGTGTGTGTTTCTTGAAGAGTTGCCTCGTCATACTTAGCTCTTCTGTGTCTATCAATGTTATCTTCAGTGAAAGCGAAAACTTTTCTGTCATGTTGTTGTTCTTTACGTAACAGACTACTGCCACTAGCTGGCAACAATTTGCCATATCCCTTAAATCATGCACCTGTAAACTGGTGTTTTCTAAATTTGTCATGTGCCAGCAAAAAATTTGCTCCACGATAGATTTACTTATTTGGTGAAAACACCTGCTGCAGTTTCTTTGCAGTTGCCATGTCAATAACAGTCTTTGGCACTTCAAGGCACATTACTTTATCAATTTATCGCCAGTTATTTATGCTTTTTATTGACTTTGCAATCTGGTTTGCAACTTGATTAGAAGGATGCAGCAAAGTTTTCTTTGTTGGTAGAAATCTCTATTTCGGTAGCGTGCCGGCAATTGCTCAAACCTAGCTCTTTGGACTCTAACTTTCTTGTCACCATGTTTCTTCTTGAAATATTCATCAAGCTATGACAGCTTCAAATTTGTACTCGAGAACATGGTGCTACACAGGATACACTGTGGATTTGTTGTAATTATAATTTTTAGTCACCTAAAGCCGCACTATAACTAATCCACTTTCGTTGTTTCAATATGGTAAAAAATAAACCTTCAACACAAAAAAGTATACACGCTATAATCACGGAAAAGTAATATGTTCAATACAAAACCAATATTAATCAAAGTAACATCACGAAACGCCACTGCACAATTAAATTTTACGCTGCAATGCAACAGTCTACGGCTAATTAACAGCATCACTACAGTGTACCAGGTCATTTTACTGCCATATCTTACACTGTGCTTTTCTTTCCCTAGGTTTTTGCAGTTGGTTATCTTATCCCAATGACGCACATATGACTGGGGCCCCAACAGAACGAATATTTTCATTTAAAGGTCAGATCAACTGATACCCACATACAAGGAGCAGGGAAAATGCGAAAATAATACACTGGCTTTGGAAGGAATTTAAAATTGTAGAACTAGAGAAAGAACCGGCGCTGGATATAAAAGGTACGAGTGCAAAAATAATTTTTTAAAGACCGAGTGTCAATAGCTCAGGTGGTAGAGCATGTGCCTATGATGACCATAAAAACTGGTTCGGATCCAGTTTGGGGCAAACAAATTTTTCACTTTTCTACAGTATACAGTGTAAAGTTTGTTAAAAACTACTTTATCTACAAAGACAACTTTCTCCATTGTGCTAATTAATAAACACCCGAAGTCGTTAATGATGAGCCTCATGCTAGATAGCATAGAAAGCAGAAATGAGGAATTTACCTTTTAAGTTTCAGCTAAATAATCTTAGCCCGAGGTTAACATTTGCTTTGCCATTCTTCAAAATGTTCAAAATCACAATTTTACTTTTTTTACACAATGCTTGTTGCAAAATTGCACTAGATGTTACAGCATGTGTTCTAGTAAAAGAATGGTGGTTTGCTCATATTATCAATACACATACTTGTGAACAGTGAACATTGACAAAATAATATTAGAGAAATTTGGACAAACATGGCAATACCTAAAAATGAAATGTTATTGGATTTCAAAGACTAATAAAAAATAAGATGAAGCCCAAAATTATGGTATAAAAATTTATTTACACCATCCATTAACATGTCATAATGACTTACAAAGTCTGTCGCATCGTTTTAGCAAAAAATGAACAAAAATTCTATCAAAACGCTTTCTGAACAAATATTTATCAACTTAACATGGTGTAACATTTCGACAGAATATTGTCCGACTTTTGGAGTACCTTTAATAAAGTCTCGCTAATTGGCTCAATCATTAGTTAGGTTCGATTTTTCCATTCCTAGCATTTTTTTATGTATTCCAGTCAGTTTGCATCAGTGCTGCTATTGTAGAAAGTTTGTTTTAAACATCAACTCCAACAGCTTCCTTATCTTAGTCTCACCATATATTTCTCAAACATTTACACAAAATTACATTCCTGTATTCTGAATACATCCTAAAACAAAAATAACTTATTCAAATAAAAAAAATTATAAGAATGTAGTTTGGGTTAATTGCAAGAGAAGGTATTTGTTACATAAGAGAAAGCATCTAGAAACTTGGCATAATAGATAGGATTTGGACGTGGGAGAAAATTACAAATTAATTTGAAAATTGACAAAAATTATTTGAATTTATGGGAAATTTTATTACTTTACGCTTAAGACATCTCAGGAATAAAATTTGAATAAACAACTTAGTAATCTTAAAAACAAACAGCAAGCCTAGCAGTAAGCAGATATCAGTTATTCAAACATGTCAGAGCTTTATAAAACAACTTCTTTTTGTCAGCATAGAAATGAACTTCCTCTGTCTATGTCTGTTCAATCAAATATAAAAAATCGTTTTAATAGTCATTGAAGGAGAATTTTCATGTTCATTAAAAGTGAAGTATTTGATTTTTCAAAACAATGAAATATAGAATTTCACTATCCTTTTTGGTTTAGAATGTTCATCCATGGTCTCCCATAATACTAATTAATGTAGTTCTATCCCATACAGAACTTTTGAAAAACATAATAATCAGTTGTAGAGAAATTCTCGAAACGGTTCTTAAATGACATTAATATACTTTTAAAGACCATTTGTAAGTTTCTCCTTTTTAATATATAGACTTACGCAATAGCTAAAAAGCTAAAAATAATTAAAAATAGCTACGAAATTAGTATATACTTGTAGCAACCTGTCTTTCTTTCATAGTTAAATTCTGAATCGAGATTTATTCCACTCATGCAGAAAGAGGTTGATCCAGAAAGGTACACCTCAAGTCGGATATTGTCTATGAATAGAGATACACTTAACTTCTTTGGAAAGCTTGAAAATCTTCTGTTGAACCTCTTTGTGGAAGAGCACAAATGCTTCGGTGAGCATAGATCCCCACATGTCTACTACCACATTGTAGTGGTAACATTGCCTGTCACTACAAAAGGCATAGCTTTTGAATCTAACTCTAATCTGGTTAAGCTATTTGTGAGCATATTAAGTGTTTTACATTGAGTACGGTCAGGGCTAGTAAGGATTACTGAGAATGGAGGTAGGTACTAGTATATGAAAGATTAGTTAACGAAATCCTATGCTTATTAAAAATAGTTTTATATAATTGCCTAGTAAGAAAAATAGTGATTTAACCTGATATTGACCAAACTACTTATATCAAAGATAGTTGCAAACTAAATTGTGCAAAACAGTTCTAGTATTTTTTAATCAACAAAATGAATTTTGTACTTCAAAATTATTCAGTCAAGCTTCACGGTTCTTATACAAAAGAAGCTTGAAATGGACCACTTCTCTGTTAATTACAAAACTAGTAATTGCTGTATTACTTGTACAACCAAAAGTTATACAATGGTTCTTTTAAATGATCTAATAAAATCGCTTTAAAAGGTAATGTAATGCCCCTTTACAAAAGCACTCCCATTGGCTTTGTTAGCAACTTGATGTAGTGCTTTCTTATCTAATTCAAATATCTTTTTACAGTCTGTACTTACAAGTTAACAGCACTCATATATAATAGGGCTATAAAACCACCTTATTTCAACTTGTTATTTGCCATATAAATTGTCCATTCCTTCCTGGCAGTTCATTAGCACTCCCCATTTCAAGTGTACCATCGGTTCTCATAAGTAAACATCTTGGATCGCCATTGTAAACTGAGTGATAACTCTCATAAATATTGTAAAATTCCGGACTGACAGATTCAATGAGAACGCAATGCCTTCCCTCAGTGTCCGTAGTGTGAACTTTACCATCTGGACTAATGGCTATGTATCGACCAGCATTAGTACCCCATATAGCCAGCATATCCGATCCTATAGACAAAATTTGCAAGGCACACCACGGACTATTTCCATTTGAAGTTCCTCGTACAGTGCCATCCTCACAGACTTCTACATAATATCCATTTTTACATAATAATCTTCTTTTTCTTGCAAACCTGAGGAGTTGAAGTTTGATTAACTTTTCTACTCTTTCATCTGATACCTTGTTGTGTGTCTCCATATCACCAATTTTACAATTATCATCTAAAAGGACACGTAAAAAAACTTTGTCAAATTGACGATATTCGTGTTTAAGATAAGTTATCTAAATCAGTAAAACACAAGGGTACAAGCAATTTAATTGCTTTGCACGCAGATTTAGTAGCATTTTCAAAAAGTATCTAGTGTTAATGACAGGAGGCTGTATTCTTTGTGTAAAAGGTTCTCCAGATTTCGTGTTGTAATCTGTAACATTGACAATGTTAGTTATTCAAAGGTTGCCACATCAATAAAATCATTCAGTGTCATTGTCTTTGAATAAAAACCGCATAGATCTTCAGTACTTTTTCTATACCCTATCGCCTTGCTTTTTATGTTTATCTTTACATGTATCATTCATTAGTAAATCTAAAAATACAAAATTCGACACAAAAAAGATAAAACACATGACCGCTACACGCATTGCAACTTTTTTTTTCCACGCATCTTTTATGACAACTTTGATCAGTACTCATTGCATTATTTCCGCTTCAAAGCACGAGCAACCCCTACTAGAGGATGAAATCTTCAATTTTTTGTAGCCAAAAAATAAAGAGAACTTTACTTTGATAATAATAAATCTTTTAGTATAACGTGTCACAAACAAGAGAAATAAAATTCTACAAAATTGAATGTAAATTTATTAGACATTAGATTTCATATCAAATTTGTCAAACAAGAAATCCAACGGAACAACAGATGCTCTATGTCATGGGTACCCAAAGCAGTTTTATATAACTGCCAAGGTAACTCATAAACATTGTTAATTCCTTTCAGAACACCCGATACCGGTTGTTTAATTTACGACTTGAATATGGCAATCAGACCACGACAGGACAAGCAAAGGTGAGCAAAAGAAACGCAAATCAAGTCAAGACAAGTTGGCTTAAAACAATGCAAGGCAAGACAAGACAAGAAGAGCAAAGCTAAATTTATTGAGTCTAAGTTAGGTCCCATTTACTGTTGACAATTATTTAGCATAAAGTTATTTTTAATTTCTTTATCAAAAGAAAAGAAACATATAGGCTTTGGCTTGTATTTCGAAATACAAATGCAGAAAATATGTAGTTATTTTCGTAGCAATAACAGGGGAGTGATGTTTCATGGATGTTATTATTTTTGATGTATGGGTCCAAAGTTTGTGTTTAAAAGGGTTACCTGGGTATGACCTTATTTTTATACCTTCAAGCCACCAAGATTTCTCTTAAATTCTATTCCCAGAAAAGAACACTAAGTTACTTTCAGTTTTTTTCTTGGTAGTTGATTTTTAATTGCATAATGCTTTCAAGATGTATTTAGAACGGCTTTAAACATTCTAATGTAACTACCATCACAATATTTTTCAAGTGATTATGTCTGAGACTATGAAGTTGATCCATAAACAAGAATCGATCCCACTCTTGCTCGAAATGTTCTTTTTTTAAATTTGTTGATAGTGCTGACTTTCATTCGGTATCTAGTTTGTTTAAAGTACTTTATGCCTGTCCTACTCTTTTTTCTACACAACGTCTTATTGGTGTAGAGTTTCGTCCCAGACAATTGAATTTTTGTACAGCTTTCATGTAGATATTGTGGAACGATTTGATAGGGCACGAGTGTTGTTGATTGTAACAGACCAATGTTTTCCTTTTAGTAGGCTTGTTCTAATTAATGTAAAAGCATTGTTTCATCTGTCCTGCTGTCTGAGATTCTAGCAATTTCAACAGGATAGTCGGCATTAGTGATTTTTACTACAGAGTTTCTTCTGTTTCTTGATTGGATAAGCGTAAAATCTAACCCTTTATTATTGGCTTAAGGTTCCCTTAACACATAGTCGAGACAATAACAAACAAGTATGGTACCATTATGCCATCTTGAAGATCTTCATTTGGGATTCTGGCCATGGACTTGGTGTTTAAATACAATATCGTGATGGCACCAATGGTAACTTTTTAATACACTAGTTTAAATGATCGCTATTTCATAGAAAGTTTTAAACAGGGTCTACTACCTTTTATTAGGCATTGCTTATGAAATTACCTTTGCTGATTGGTAAGAAGAGGAAAATTTGGTAGTTACTCTTGAGTTAACCAGCATTTGTAGTATGAAACTTCAACCGAGCTTTTCATAAGCAAAAGGCCTCTTTATTCAAAATGAAAAACCAATAAGGCCCTGACATGAAGAGTTACTTGTTCTTGAATGCTGAAAGTCTCTTATGTAGTATAATGTAGTTATTACTAATTACTTAAAATACTAATTTCAAGGCAAGTACATGCAAAAATGCCAAACACCTAATAAGAACATCGTAGTACCATTTGGCTGGTTTGATCTATTTAAAACACGACAGCCTTGAGCCAGTTTTAATCATTTCTTGTCGAAAAAAGAGGTGAAAAACGAAAAAGAAAAAAAAATTATTCCAAGAAACAAAACATTCAGGTATTTATATAAATATGGTGTAAGAGAAAATGGTTTTTATTCCAAACTATTTCGAAAGGTAAAATACGGCTAGGTAATTTTCTGGACCTTTTAATTTAATAAAATGTTAAAAAGGCTCCTCAAACTCACATCTGCTTAAAATAAAAAAACACAATTAAAGGAAGATGGAATGATATACAGTTTAAATTTGAGTGATCTTTTTATATAAATTGCAAATAAAAGTTTTGTTAGATATTTAAAAGTGGTAAACTTTATGACAAGAACTTCAGTGTACAAAAGTATATTCAAGACAAGCGTTTTCAATCCCCTTTCTTACTGTGCTTCGAAGTTTAATGGCTAAAGCTTAGCTTTCATCACTAACACGAAATGTAATATTATTACTATTACAGTTGAGCAGAATTATTTTGAGATAAATATTGACATTTTAATTCTAGCGACAATAACACTCAACCTCAATTCTTCCAATCAAAAAGAGAATACTAATCGATGTACAATTATGAAAAACAATGAAAAGATTAAGACCAAGTTAATATTCTTGAACTAGCCCTACCAGTAAATCAGTAGTGTTTTTATGTGCTAGTATTATTTAAGCAGTGTTTTGTAAAGTTTATTTAAAAAGACAGTTGTCTTGATTAATTAACCATTCCTTGTTACTCTATAATTTGCGGTAAAACAAAGATAGCCCATGAAAGGTGTGGAGTTCAAAATGCTGGCTTCAAGAGGAAAAATAACATTTGCTAGCTGTTCTATCCTGCAACTACTAACAGTGCAACCGCCATAACTGCACAAGAATTATCTCTCGGACAGGGAATTTAATTCCTTTCTGTACACGATGATAAATCTGCGTTTTTCAAAGCTTCATTTCGTCTCTTGTTTCATAAGTGGTTTTATTTGTGCATTTTGAAAGGGCCTTTTGCTGCTGTATGAAATAAGTAGTTAAAAACTAAATACCAAGAATTCTAAGTTAATCAGGTGTATTCCTAAAGGGAAAAGCTGAACAAAAGGCTAGGTTGTACATGCTGGCCTGGTTTTGTCCCTGGCTTCCTAACTTAAGCTAAACTCATGTAACCAGAGCCTAGTGGGATTTTTGCAAGCTCACTGCATATTTCACTACCTACACCAACCATGATTACCGTCATAAAACAGCTCCTTTAAGCAGATACTTTTTCCTTACTTACCTTGCCACTAAGATGGATATCGACCAAGTCTACCTTTTCTTCCTTTAATTCCCTGACATATATATAATAAAAAACATCTTTTTGCATGAGAATAATCAAAGAGATCCATGGTAACAAGGCAATGCAAAGCTCAAAATGGACAAAGAACCTAACACAGATGTAATGGATCGCAAAAGTCATTCATTCCCTGAAGTTCTACAATGTTTTCTCAGCAGGACAAAATCTGTAAAAGGCACAGCCATAGTGGTAATGTATGAAATACATGAAACAGCTTTGACAATTTGCTTTAAACAAAAGCTGGCGATTATCTCTGAAAAGCGAAAAGTTCCGGTGACCATTTTATCAAGTGAGACAAAAACAGGATCCCAACGCGACATATATCTCATTAGCTACCTTGAATTGTTCAGAAAATACATTGATAGTAAATACTTTTTAGCTTTTACTGCAGTGCTTTTTTAACGTTGGGTGAAAAACGAGAACACTTCTCTTGAAATTCAATTATCTAGTAGGTTAAATTTCGAAGTATACGTCCATATCATATGTTTAAAAAATCCAAACTTATACGCTCTTAGTCAAAAAGCAAGACCAGTTCTGAAAATGAACTTATAGAAAAAAATATTTTCAGTTGAATACAGATTTGATAAGAAGTAAGTGTCACTAAAACAATCGTTAAGAACTACTTACAATGAACTTTTCTGTCTGCTTGTTGAATTACAGCCATGTTTACTTTGAATAAGTTTTCCAACCTCTTTTATACTCATGGATATAGTACCTTTTCAAAGCAAAGGCCTCCGTAAGAGTGTACGCTCTAAATATGCCACCAATTAGGTGCCCTCACAGCTGATCTCAGTGTGAAAACAAACCACAAAAGGGCATTGATCTATATCCTTGACAGATGTGTGCCTCTTACGAAGTTTAACCTTGTTTTGTTGGATTACTAGATATCAACTTCTGGCTTGAAAGCTTGAAAACTACTTTTACTTTATGATGTATTCTAAGCGACAGGAATAATGTAAGCTTACTAAATCTCTACAATAAATCTGATGAATACCTAGGTGGAATCCTATAGAAATGAAACAAAAGGACTATTGACCCCGACTTGAAGATTGTGAGGGAAAAGTTCTTTATAAAGCGGGAGGCCAGTGTTATGCTCTCTAATTGTTTTGAAACAAATCTGTTTGATTATTTATAAGAACCAAAGTTGTGTTGGCATGATCGCTTGTCTTGTCATCTAACAGCTCTCCATACACCTCGTGATTAGATAAATCTAACTGTAAGAGTCTGTGAAGTACATCTCTAGCTGTTAAAATTTTGGTGTCTATTTCAAATTACATTCACTGCATTTAATCTGTTTGCCTACTGAAACTAAACTAAAAGTCAAAAGCATACTTACAGATTGATAACGAGGTCAAAACTGATCAGTCTGCAATGCTTTTCATCGGCATTTTCAAATATTAAATAGAATATGGAAATGCTATGTAGGATAGCTAAAGGACAAGACTAACCAAGCCAGACGATTCAGATTTGATTTGACAGATCAAGAATAAACAGAAGCAATGCAGATCTTTCTAAATCCATATCGATCAGACAATTCTTTGAAATGCAAATAACTGTAATTATTCTTTACAAAGAACCGCAATTTTTGTTTTGACATGTTGCTTAGTCGTTCTTCTTGTCTAGTTTTCAATCTCCACAAGACGAATTCTAAAATATTATATGCTACAACTAGTTTTTAAGGTTCCTGTTCTTTAGCTATTCGTATTACTACTGTTATATTTGTGGGGAAAGTGCTCCAGTGAAAAAAAACCTTATAAAAGACTTGCAACGATAGCTTAAAGTATATGCTTCTTTTTGTTTTGTTAGTTTAAAGATGATTACTCTGACCCATAAAAACAAGCAAATAAAGCTTTAGTTTTTTTGCTTATAAAATATGTACAGCTAATGTTTCAGAATTACATGAATACGGGATTGTGGATTTCTATCCCTGTAAGAAAGTGGTCTGTACTTGTACTTTGAGTAGAGAGACCAACTGACTGAAATCTAGACATACGTAATGAATTGAACTTTTAAGAGCACTCATGTCACATGTCGAACTATCCTTCTGGTAAGCACAAGAAAAGTAATACGCAGATAAACAGTAGTAAATTTGATTCACAGCTCAAAGAACATACTCAGTTTACATAACCAACAACTCTCCTAAAGTGAAAAATATCGCGGAACAAGAGTTAACATCGTTTTGCCCATTGACACCAATTTATCAAAATACGGGCCATTGCACAAAGAAGAAGAGGAAAAAATATTCAACAAAACAAAGACACAATGAACATGGTCTGTAAGAGGGCTCCAACAGTATTAACTCTGCTGAATCAAACACTGCAAAAAGCAAAAAAAAAAAAGAAGGGAAACGCTATACAGAAGATTAACTACGTACTTTTTACTGCTGGTATAGTACTAAGACATTTAGTGAAAAAATATCATCATACTTTAAAAAAATGCAGGAACACGGAGGTAAGTATACCGCAGTCAACTAGCTTCTCTCTACCCCAATTTACGTGTTGGCTTATTCTTGTGAATTCAGCCTAAGAAGAGTAAAAGGTTTTTTATTAAAGACTATGGAGTCCTCTCAAATAAAGTTTTGATACAGTTAGCCGCACCATTTTGCTTCCTATTATTACCTTTAATGAATAAATGTTACTAAAAACAAATCCTTTGATTGCATTCTCCATCCGAATGTCATTTAAGTTGACGGTTCCTACATGTGGATGCAAATGTGGAAAAATCTTAAACCGAAGCCTTCTTTTTCTCAACTCTGCAAGCCTGTTACAATTAAATTAAATCTCTTAAGCAAAGTATAGAAGAATATTGGACTATGTATCACGCTATGATAGCGCACGATTTCAACTTTGACTGCATTCGCACCTACAACACCTTTTCTTACCTATCCTGGCAGTGTCATTTTTTATTCCTATGCCTGCACTTCACTGACATCTGAGCAAAAATACTTTGCTCGATCGTGTTTCGAATGTTTTGTGTGGGGGATAAGATCAAAGTTGGCATAGATAAACCTGCGACAATTACCTTAAGTGTTTCAGGGCAGGTCACACATCTTGAAAGATGCAGATGCACTTTGTAATGGAAGTTTAAATGAGCAGGTTCACCGAATGAATGCTTTAGTCAGGTGCTTGAAAGAGTGTTGGTTACCATTAAGTACGTGCACAGAACATAACAGAGAAGTCTTATTTCGTCCCGCTTGGTTACTATGAGTAACAATAATGATAACGAGAGATTGGGTAAGGCAGAATAAGCTTTTGAAACTATATTCAGGCAGCTTCGCAGCCCTAATTAGATTAACTTAGGCCCTACTGCCCTTTTAAACCCTTAATAACAACCTGCTAACAATATAATATAATATAATATAATATAATATAATATAATATAATATAATATAATATAATATAATATAATATAATATAATATAATATAATATAATATAATATAATATAATATAATATAATATAATATAATATAATATAATATAATATAATATAATATAATATAATATAATATAATATAATATAATATAATATAATAAATATAATATAATATAATATAATATAATATAATATAATATAATATAATATAATATAATATAATATAATATAATATAATATAATATAATATCATATAATATAATATAATATAATATAATATAATATAATATAATATAATATAATATAATATAATATAATATAATATAATATAATATAATATAATATAATATAATATAATATAATATAATATAATATAATATAATATCATATCATATAATAAAATATAATATCTGGTAAGACAAAGGCTGTATCACGACATTTTGTTTCTCAAAGGTAAATAATCTTAGACGGTTATCCAGGTTTCGGAGAAATTTGAATTAGACGCCAAGGCTCATCGGGGTTGCTTGTAGTGTTTTACTTCTTTAACTGATTGTGTACTTTATACACTATCATTATTATTATTATTTTTATTATTATTATTGTTAAGCAATCTATACAGTTGAATGTTGATCACGTCAATTGCAATATACAATATATAAAAAGTAATATCAATGAGAAATATAAATTCTTGATGAGTCAAAAGAGTATTTCTTGGCAGCAAAACTAGTATGGCTAATTATCAGAAAGAAGGAAGGGAAAGGATCATTACCGTCACTGGAATCAACCTTCAGAGTCTCCACTGGGGAGAAACAGGGGGCAAGAGCCAGTTTTGGGTCATTGGAAGTAAATTTTTTATCTTTATATTGATCCTCAAATTCATGTAGTTTCAAGCAGTGTCGTAAACGTTTACTAGTTGAATATTAAATATTAACAATAGTACTCTCAATAACCATAGGATTCAATTCCAATTTAATGGGGGTTTACGTTTTTCACCTGTTTTACTTTGTAAACTATTAAATAAAACCTGTTGATCAGATGCCTATCTGACAGACATTTTTACCAAAGTGGAAGCAACTTTAAAAAATAATAGTGTGTAATATTGGTCAGTTAATGCTAGTTTTACCATTCCAAAAATTGAAATGTGACTGCTACCACTGGCACCTTTATTATCAATAAATAACCACTGGTAAGCGTACAAGAACTTAAAATAAACACTCAGAAAAGATTACAACTGATAAAAACTTAAAAATACCCATAGACGCCTTAAAAGCAAGGAGATGTCAATGGAAATAAAATAATTTAATCAAAAGAAGAAATTCAATCACCTTTCCCAATCTGGCTTCAACATTTTTCTCTCTTTCAACTACCACGTAAAAGAAAATTGACTTCAATTTATCTGTGACCAAGTTCTTAAAGACTTAGTCAAAAACCTGACGTTTTTCAATGAAAAGCCCTTTATAAAAGCAATTACCATTCAAGTTATCATTTTAACAGTTTTGATTGTGACCAATTCAACCCATTTTAACCACACAAAAACTCAGGATAACACACTTACAAATTGAATAACTTGTTGTGTTCAGATCGGCTTGTTGTTGTCTCTCAAATAAGCAAACCTGCGACTGAACTTCAAATCATTACAATTAAACACTTGGGGCTTGATTAACTGACCAATAAAAAAACAAGGGTAGTACTTTCTCACGAATGGTTATTGCTTGGAAGTCAACCTTGAAGTTAACTTTTACTTTGTTTTATCCACTGTGGTAGGTAATCACTGATTTATAAAATACTGGTATTCAGTACATGAAATCAGTTGCTACTGGAGTGTAAGGTACAGCTTGATTTTGCAAGAGGCAAAATTTGTTGTAAGATCTTCATGACCTGAGTACTTTTTAAAAGACCCTTACTATTTCATCATAATCACCCTTTTTAAATGCATTACGTCAATAGATGAACCTTATTTCAGATTCATTAGGAAGTGATGGGGAGCATTGATACTCTTCTTAGGCAAATGGCTCTTTTACTCTAGCTGTAATTAGAAAGATGTTAAGGTGTTTGAAGCTGATTAAAGCAAAATTGGGAAATATTATTAGAATGATTGGCCGTACGTCTTCTGAATATTCTTTCTTTTGTAAAATTATTGAGGTAGTCATTATTATTTACTCTATCTACCGCTGACAGATTGCGCACAAAGATGACTGTTTTTTCCAAAGATTCTTTTCCTCCTCCTCATTATTCAGTTCAGTCAAACCCAGGCAAAGCCACTTGTAAATATTGTCTTCCCGATACCTCAGGACCACGGCTTAGAATCTTAGTTCTTATCTTTAGCCATTAATAATTCGGTTTTGGCTTACTTTGGGAAAAAACAATTTGGAAGCGTTTTACAGAATCAAACTGCTTTAGAAGTGCTGTTTTGATTATGCACATCAGAGGAAATTTTTTGGTATTATCCAGGAGGTCTTTTGACATTGTCAGAAATTGTGTTTCATGAACCTTGTCATACGATTGTGAAAAGTCTAAATATAGCTACATAAGGATGAGTTTAGTTTACAAATTTAAGGTCAAAAGGCATGGTAGCTTGGTAGATGAGTTGTAGTGATTTGGCTAATAGCTATTGGTAATCGAGACCCCAACGTCATCTACTCTGGTCTTTGCCTATGTCAATAGGAGCTATCCCAAGTGACTCTACTTAAAAATTCATATTTTGCATGCTAGGGCAAATGGTACGCAGTTTCTGCATACAATACAAAGTTGTCATTACTGTTCTTCTTCTAATAGAATAATATAGTAAAAATGATATAGAAATATATACCACAAACGATATTTCATAAACAAAAAAATAATAAAATAAAATAAATCATTTGAAACGTAATACCTAGTGAGCATAAAGTGCTTTGAGAGCCTGGATCTAGGAATACACTGAGACCAAAATTTCAAAGGAGCCAGAAGTGTGATACTGCCAAAATTGTAATTTGAATAAGTTTGGGGAGACTTACTTGTGTTTCGGAATAAGAGCAAACTTTAAAGAAGGTTTAAGTTGTGGTGATGTTAGAGCTGCTATAGAAAATTGCAATTACACATGAAAGAAAGTCTTATATTTCAACATAAAGAGACTTAAATTTCTTCCTCGTCTGATTTCAAGCAGTAGATCGTTGTACAACTTTGTACCGAAGCAGGCAAATGATTTTCGGCTAAATGTAAGTTTTATCCATGTTAATTTTAAGAAACAATCTGAGTTTCATGGGTTTGTTTGCTTCTGTGTCGTGTCAAATAATCATGAAAGTTGTCAAAGATCTCTCTTTCCATACATATCCAGATAACTATGCAAACATTCCATTTGCATACATTTCAGGTTGGGCTAGCCTTACTATTGTCCTTTGTCACAATGTTCTCATATATTTTTTCCAATGAATCTAGTTTAACGATGTAGGTTGCAGCAGTAGGTTAATGTAGGTGTTATCATCCAACTGGAAATCATTCGAGGTTGACAAACTCTTCGTAAACAAAATATCAAGTATCTCTAATTCAAAACATCCACCCTCACGAAGATACCCTCAAAGTTAAAGGATCCATTTTCATTTGAAGAGGGAAACAATATTATTTTTATTTGTAAAGCACGTCTTGCCCTCTAATATATGTTTCTTGTGTCAAAGAGAAAAAGAACACAAGAGAACTGTTCAAAAAGTGACACTAAGAGCCATGAAATAGAGGAGCACTCTTGGACAAAAGAGCACACCTCTGACTGGGAAAACAAAAAGATTCTGGAAAAGGAAATAAGTGCTACAATAAGAAAAATATAGTAAACCATCCATTGTATTAAGCACATCAATCACATGAACAGCGTATCTGACACTTTTCCACAAATATGGCTTCAAGCACTACAGAAAAGAAATTCAACAAACACAAGATGAGCATGGTGCCACTCCTCAAAACAACTCGATCCCTGTCACCAACCACGTCTGCACTATCAAATTACAAAATAGCTATATCTTATTACTTTACCAACGCGGCGATAAGAGAAATATTTATCAAAACGTAGCTCAGAAAATGGTTACGACTCAAGCTTGATAAATATCTTAGATCAATAGCTTCCACTTAGTCCATAAAGTCAAGAATTTTTAAGATTATTTGAAATCTTCTTCGTTTTCAAGACTGTCATTTTCTTGCTAACATGAACATTGAAATATTAACATGCACATTTTAGGATAAACTAATTATTTTTTATTATGAAAATGTCGACTGGAAAACGTTTTTACGAAGAAAATGTCACAGCTTTGATAATAGTTGTTGGTCTAATTATTTATTAAAAATTTTCGATACTTGCTTCGTTTCATTTAAAACTTATAGAAAGGAATAAGAACTACAAACTATCTGCTTTTATGTTTTAAAATTTTGACAGCAATACTTTCCACATCTGAGTAATTTCCATCTAGTCTCAACCCTCAGTAAAGAAATTTTCTGATACGAACTAGCACCTTTTGCCGCTGACCTCAGAATACATATAAAGGCAAAACCATTGATAAAATATAACTTCTCAAATTTCAATGGGCAAAAAATGTATCTAAAATGCTTATCTAGTGTTTATATTATCAAGACTTTTACATTATTCTTTGTAGCTTGCAAATAATCCACCAATGCTTAATGTAGAATTTTTATACCATTAACTTTTAGTACACACACCCAAAGGTGTAAGCTTTTTGAATTTTTATAGTCGTTTGTTTTTGAAAAGCATTTTCCATTATGATACCCTATTTGCATTATCTTTCATGCCTTGTTGTTCTTAGGACACTATGCTTATCTCTTTAATAGCTCAGGCTGATAAATATGAGTAGCGTAACTTTAAGTGGATAAATAATACGTTAGACTGTTCTTATACTCCTTTGAAAGAATTGCTGTTTTATCTTCACTTGGATCTCTTCTTATCTGTCCAGTTTACTGAAAGCTGCTTCAGAGATTTACACCGGAATGAGAACTGGATGACATGTTTTCACCAGATTATTCTCTCTGTGTTTAACCTATTAGTGCTCTATATAAAGGGTGCAAGGAAAAAACTATTAACTGTTATCTTTTATTATTTTATTAAATACTGATTTTTTTCTATCAAAGAACTCAGAGCCCGTTCAATGACTTCCCTTCATTAGCTGAAAAGATTGATCTTGAGTCATGTCCATTAAGATATGTTGAAGTAGCAACCAAATTACTACATGCAAAACAGTCTTTTACTGGGTTTAGTCAGNGCATAAAGTGCGTTGAGAGCCTGGATCTAGGAATACACTAAGACCAAAATTTCAAAGGAGCCAGAAGTGTGATACTGCCAAAATTGTAATTTGAATAAGTTTGGGGAGACTTACTTGTGTTTCGGAATAAGAACAAACGTTAAAGAAGGTTTAAGTTGTGGTGATGTTAGAGCTGCTATAGAAAATTGTAATTACACATGAAAGAAAGTCTTATATTTCAACATAAAGAGACTTAAATTTCTTCCTCGTCTGATTTCAAGCAGTAGATCGTTGTACAACTTTGTACCGAAGCAGGCAAATAATTGCTACAATAAGAAAAATATAGTAAACCATCCATTGTATTAAGCACATCAATCACATGAACAGCGTATCTGACACTTTTCCACAAATATGGCTTCAAGCACTACAGAAAAGAAATTCAACAAACACAAGATGAGCATGGTGCCACTCCTCAAAACAACTCGATCCCTGTCACCAACCACGTCTGCACTATCAAATTACAAAATAGCTATATCTTATTACTTTACCAACGCGGCGATAAGAGAAATATTTATCAAAACGTAGCTCAGAAAAAGGTTACGACTCAAGCTTGATAAATATCTTAGATCAATAGCTTCCACTTAGTCCATAAAGTCAAGAATTTTTAAGATTATTTGAAATCTTCGTTTTCAAGACTGTCATTTTCTTGCTAACATGAACATTGAAATATTAACATGCACATTTTAGGATAAATTAATAATTTTTTATTATGAAAATGTCGACTGGAAAACGTTTTTACGAAGAAAATGTCACAGCTTTGATAATAGTTGTTGGTCTAATTATTTATTAAAAATTTTCGATACTTGCTTCGTGTCATTTAAACTTATAGAAAGGAATAAGAACTACAAACTATCTGCTTTTATGTTTTAAAATTTCGACAGCAATACTTTCCACATCTGAGTAATTTTCATCTAGTCTCAACCCTCAGTAAAGAAATTTTCTGATACGAACTAGCACCCTTTGCCGCTGACATCAGAATACATATAAAGGCAAAACCATTGATAAAATATAACTTCTCAAATTTCAAAGGACAAAAAATGTATATAAAATGCTTATCTAGTGTTTATATTATCAAGACTTTTACATTATTCTTTGTAGCTTGCAAATAATCCACCAATGCTTAATGTAGAATTTTTATACCATTAACTTTTAGTACACACACCCAAAGGTGTAAGCTTTTTGAATTTTTATAGTCGTTTGTTTTTGAAAAGCATTTTCCATTATGATACCCTATTTGCATTATCTTTCATGCCTTGTTGTTCTTAGGACACTATGCTTATCTCTTTAATAGCTCAGGCTGATAAATATGAGTAGCGTAACTTTAAGTGGATAAATAATACGTTAGACTGTTCTTATACTCCTTTGAAAGAATTGCTGTTTTATCTTCACTTGGATCTCTTCTCATCTGTCCAGTTTACTGAAAGCTGCTTCAGAGATTTACACCGGAATGAGAACTGGATGACATGTTTTCACCAGATTATTCTCTCTGTGTTTAACCTATTAGTGCTCTATATAAAGGGTGCAAGGAAAAAACTATTAACTGTTATCTTTTATTATTTTATTAAATACTGATTTTTTTCTATCAAAGAACTCAGAGCCGTTCAATGACTTCCCTTCATTAGCTGAAAAGATTGATCTTGAGTCATGTCCATTAAGATATGTTGAAGTAGCAACCAAATTACTACATGCAAAACAGTCTTTTACTGGGTTTAGTCAGCCAGGATCCAGTTGTAACTTTAGTTTATGTAATCACTGGTATGAAATAAGTTGTTTTAATAGACAGAGTCCTAATATTTATTTTGTTTACCTTTTACATTTCCTACAAATTTGGGCCCAAAATTTGAAGTACATTTCAAAGATGCGCCCCTAAAACTTTAAGAACTCTTCTTTGATTTTGAAACATCTTTTTAGGATGTATACCTAGAGCTATTGTCATTTTTTCTGCCTTTTATTTTACAAAACTATTCTTGTTTCTAAATGGAATTAAAGACATTTTTTGGAGAGAATCTTTAAAAAAACTTGTTAAAGTCATTCTAGATTTTAGGTTAAAATTAGATTCACACAAATGATTTATGCCATATTGATTCGAATATTATTGCACTGAAATTTCTTATACATATGCTCGAACAAAAACAAGTAATTTATCGCAAACGTTTCAGCGTATTACATATAAATGATTTAACAGTTACTGAGTATAAGAATAAAGTAGATAAGGTATATCATAATACAGGGACGTTGATATATAATAATTGACATATTGAAAGGTTACAGAAAAATTAGCTACAAACAAATCAGGTTCACTTCCAAAATATGTCCTAAAGTAGGGAGCTGAAGTCATCTACTCTCATGTTCATCCTACAGGCATTTTCGAGTGTAAGCCTTTAGGCTTTTTCACTTTCTTTTTGGCAATTTTTGGCAACAACAAAGCAAAATCAATGCAGTCGACAGAAATATCTTCTTTATGTTTCTGCTTAATTTCAAATTTTATATTCGTCGAATGTTTTGGTATCTTGGCCAAACCATTGCCTTTGTGATATCAAAATCTTTGTTGGTGGTTTTCATAAAATCGTTCAGCTTTTTGTGGTTGCTTAATGTTCTCTTTCTTTCTTTAGTAACGAAATAGAAACAAAATAAGAAGTATGCACTATGTGCAATAAACGTTCTGTTTCCAATGCTTTTATATAATATTTTATTTGACCTTTGGTTTAGCAGGATCTTTTTATTTTAACTGCATCACCTCATGTTATTTGTCTTAAGATAAAGTCATACCTCTCGTGGCCTGAGTTTCAAAAAGGCTTAGCATTTTCCGTAGTTAGGCTTTATCTTCTACTCCGAAAAAACATGTTTTTAGAGAAATCTAAGTTTTGATTCGAGTAGGATGCGAACGATGACTCTTTTTCTGTCACTCTATGTCAAGCTCTTCGTGTCTTCTATCTATCGCTTTTCTTCATTGGATAGCCTAGTGCTCTTGCAAACAGCAGAGGTGGTGAAAAATCTTGTTTTGAATTAAAATCGAACATACAAAATAACTCCACACAGTCTTAAATCTCCAGCGGATTTTTTTTCAGCACATTAGATCCATTGGTTTGATTAGCTTCTGTAGAATATCATCATGTACACTGAGTATGTGGAGCATCTTTTGGGGATGTCTGCAGTTAAACAATTTCTTAAAATTGACAAATACTATCCCTCTTCCTATTTTTGCTCTAGAAATCTACAATAATTTTTTTGTGTTTCAAAATTTATATTATTATTGAACATTCAGGGTAAGATCCATTTGATTCCAGTGAAAACGATACTAAATTTTTGGCTTTATTCCTTTTAGCAGGACTCTTACGAGGTTAGGTGAAAAAAGAAACTAATTTCTCCATGTGATGCTTGTGTTCCCTAACTTTTGTTGATAGTTCAGGTAATTGTTTAACCACTGCTCTGGATTTTTTCTACAGTGAAATTTGTTTGAGAAACAAAATATAACTGTCTTCTAAGCAATAGGGATCAGTAAACTCCGAGGAAATATCACCTGGTTTATTTGCTTTTCCTATTACTTTTACTCTCCCGATAGCTCTAGGTCATTTTGCAGTGGATGGTTTAAACGATACCATTCTTCCTTGTTTACCTGGAGTAAGGTTTGCTCCAGTTTCTCTTTTTTGTTCGGTTTTTTTCTGAATAATTTCTTGAAGTATATTCACGATCTGTTAACTCTGCCTTTCTTAGCTTGTAGTTTTATAACAACTTACTATTTGACTGCCTTCCTTCCTACATTTCTTATCCTATTGTCCAGTTTTTTTCGTTATGGCATTTTATGTTTCCTACAACCTTTTCATTCATTCCTGAAACTCTTTATAATTGCGTACAATTGATTTTTTACTCATTAGCTGCCAACTTTCCAAAATTTCTTCCTTGACTTCAACATTGGTAAACATTGGATGTCCTTTACTTTAGCAACAGCTCTTTTGCAGTTTATTTATTTGCTGCGAGGGTAGTTTAAGTGACCGATTTTCTGTATTTTGAAAAATATTCAGATTTGTTTTTAATGGCAATCGTGTACAGATCTTTAACTCCTTGCCTCTAAATACTAGTCACAGTTGCTTCTTTCTGAAGGCGCTCTAGAAATCAGCTGATAGTAGGGTTTTTTCATTACAACTTTGCAGGAGTTCTTTAAAAGCAATATAGATATATGACGATGATCATAAAAATGGTAGTAGTTTTAATAATAAAAATAATAGTAGAACTCATCAATCGGTTAGGAATAGAGCAAAGATCTAATAATAATAATAATAATAATAATAATAATAATAATGAGGTTACCCTTTGCCACAACTACCTCCAGGTCACCCTTGGGCAAGGTGTAGTACCTGTTAGCCCTGGGTAGGTGGAGCTCATTAGCCTTGGTCGGCAGTCCACCTAGGAGAAGGAAAACTCTGATTTTAAACCCTCGTCTGTTATTTTTACCCCCGAGACTGTGAAGTACCGGATTGGCGTCCGGCGGGGTCTAGTCTGCCACCTGATATTAACATGAACGTACAACATAAAAGAATTTCACACCGCATCGCTCGTCGCGCGGGTCACCAAGGAGCGCGTCCCTCAGTGAGTGATCAGACTGAGGTCGAAAAGTTAGCTACTGATCTCCCCTCTCAAGAAACTGAAGATGGTAACTCATCTGGAAGATATTTCCAACAGAGCCCGTCTGCAACGGCAACAAGTCCTATTTACGGCCAACAAAGTAAAGCAAAAAGACATAAATGGACACGAGAGGAATATAAAGAAGTGATGCTATGCTATTACAAGGCACAAGCAGAACCCATGAAAGACAACACCACGAAAGAGATGTATAGACTTTGGCGGCAAAGAAATCCGAATGTCAGACCAAATATGGATGCAAACAAGATAGCCAGTCAAAGGCGGTACATTGAAAAGAACAAAAAGCTAACATCCATTGAGATAGACCAAATAAAAGTACAAATAGAACAAGAAAGCAACTACACACACGATCATAATGAAGCTGAAATATCAGCACAGAGTGAACAGACTG
>RDPX01000075.1:1607705-1619256 GCA_003991215.1 Morbakka virulenta
TTTTGTGGTAGGCAGCTGCAAGTTGAGTCCAAATTGATTTTTGGAAAGAATAATGGAGCTAAGCGTGGCACTTATAGGCAGGTCAAGCCACTGGCGTATGTATTTAGAGACCAGGTTGTCGAGATTTTCTCCCACCCAAGTCTTAGAAACATTTGAAACAGTAAGGTGCCAGGAAACCTTTGGGAGGGCAAATTCACTATAGAGACGCAGTTTGTGTTTTGGATGGATAGGTAAAGAATCAATTTGTTTGAGAAGATCTAGTAAAACAGACAGAAGCTTGGATTTGTGAGACTGATTGGTCATTTCAAAGTCAAAGTAACGTCCAAGATACTTAAAGGCATCCCCCATGGCTACAGGAGGTACAGTACAGGTATAATAATAATTGTTGTAATAATAATAATAATAAAAATAATAATAATAATAATAATAATTGTTGTAATTATAATAATAATAATAATAATAATAATAATAATAATAATAATTGTTGTGATTGGGGCACTGAGAGCGGTATCAAAAGATTGTAGGAAACACCTGGAAAAGTTAACGGCGATGCTAGATTAGAAACTATACAGAAAACAGCACTGTTGGGAACTGCAAGGATTTTAAGGAAAGTGCTCTCAATTTGAGAGCAGAGAAGAAAAAGACCTAAAACCTTTGATAGCTGGTTGCTATCTGCTTTTCGGTTAGCACAGGTTGGAAGATCTACCGAGAAAAATGCAAAACATAATAATAATGATAATGAAATCACCATTGTATATTTGCCAAGAAAGGGATTTTGATAGACTTTACACAAGCAGAGAAGAAATCTGGAGAAATCTGGTCGGAGTTGAAGATTGCAAATTACAATTGAATGTAACAACCTGTATATATCATCTCATCACCACTCGTCTCCTATGAGAGCAACGTCCGGTAGAAAGTGGCTGCTGTCACTTCATTTAATACCACCCCTATCAACAAAGGGGTCAGTTAGTCGACATGCATATGATCTTTGCCTACGTGATGGTTTTGGACATCCTCTTTTTCTTATGAGACGTTCAATCAAACGAATACGTCACAGAACCTATCGGCCCTTCAATGGTCAGGGGGTTCGAAGAAACTCCGTATTTAAAACTGACACCATATCCGAGAGTGTAGACTCCAGATGTGGTAGTAATGGCTCTACACAGACCCGAAATCAAATGCTATCTATCTTTCTTTTGTGAAAGGTTTCCTTTATTCTGACTCAATTCATCTTGTTTGACTTTGTGAGACAAGCATCTAAGACAGTGTTGGTAATAGGGAGCTTTATGTCGATGGCTATTTACTTTTTTTGACTGGACACTACCACTCATCCTTATGATATTACTGTCTATGTTCAGCGTGATCTTTCAGCTTTTAGGGTAAAGTAAATTAAATGCAAAGATAAGCCTTTCATGTGCTTTTGATGTCCTCTTCTACAGGTCACTTGTTATCTATTTTTCTTGCATCTATTCCCCTCTTCTGGTTCTTGCTCAGTTATACAGTATCAGGCTCCATTAATAAGGTCTTGGAAAAGCATCTCACTGCTAATACCTTTGTCTTTGGCGATTTTAATGCTCATCAAATGTCCTGGTTGAGTCATTCTAACAGACCTGACAGACCTAGAGAAGTTACTTACAATTTCACTCCAACCCATGATCTTGTACAGCTTGTTGGTTTTCCAATTAGATTTTATGATTCAAGCTCAGAAGAATCTTGTTCTTTTGATCTCCTTTTGACCTCTGTTCCTGAGCTTTGCATAGTTTTATTTTTACCCATTTTTGGATCTTCTGATCATGTTGCTGTCACTGTTAAGGTTAATGTATTTTTAAACCTTGTTGATAAGCCATATTAGCGTAAGACTTTTAATTTTAGCAAGACAGACTGGATTTTGTAAGTTTGTTGGTGATATTTCATGGGATTCCATCATTATCAAATCAGCTCCTGAGGCAGAAAGTGAGTTCACAGAATGGATACAAGTTGGTAATGAGACACTCGTACCTCAGTGTAGTTACAGAGTCATACCTCATTCTCTTCCATGGGTCAATGCTCATTGTTCTTCAGTTATTGCTCATAGCAATTATTTCTATGTACATTTTCAACTTGATGGAAGTGCTACATCTTGGGATTCTTTCAGACTGGCTAGGAACGCTTGTAAAAGTGTAATTTTTGATCCTGAATCTCTATGATGAGCAAGTTTGAGAACCTATTTCAAAGAGTTAAAGGTCTAAATTTCGGGAAAGTTTTTAATAGTGTTTTAAATTGTGGAATGTGTATTGTTCCTCCACTCTTTGATGCTGTTCAATTTTTACTGTCCGCAAAATAATCCCTCCGCAAAATGATCTGATTTTAGACTCGTTCATCTAACATCCAAGATTAGAAAAAGATAGTCGAGATTTGATTCAGATAGTTGTTTTCAAAGAGTGTGGTTCTGAGCTATCTTCCGTGCTGTTCACGCTTTATGGCCTTCTCCTATCAGAATCATGCTTTACGCCGTCTTGAAAAGTTTTTAATGTTGTTCCTGTCTTCAATAATACAGGTGATCCATCTGATCCTCACAAATTTCAACCTGTAAGTCTTCTCTCTAGCATTAGTAAGGTCTTTGAACGACATATCAACAATACACTCATAGAATTCGTGAAGAACTTAGGTCTTTTGTGGATGTTCAGTACAGGTTTAGAGAAACTCGCTCCACTGGTTACCTTTTGATTGTAGTATTTATAGGCTTATGGATAAGTCTGGTGAGGGATAAGCAAAGGAAGGCATTTGAACAAGTGTGGAACAGTGGCTTGCTCCATAAGATTTTTTCTTATTGTATTTGCCGAGGGGTCTTCGGAACCATTCAGTACTTTCTTATGCATCATAAAATGCGTGTCACATTTGATGGAATTACATCTGACGAGTATTCCATTAACGCTGGCATTCCTTAAGTCTCTATTTTTGGTCTGAATCTCTTCCTCCTTTACATCAGCGATCTTCCTAGTAATTTGGTTCAGTTTATCAATGATGAAACTACCGTATACTCTGCCATTAGCCACAACGCCTTTCAACAGGAGCAAGTCAAACTTGCAGAAACGTTAGAGGCTGACCTTCGTGGTGTCAGCAAATGGGGGAAAAAAGCCTGGTTTCTTTCAATGTTGCTAAACTCCAGCTAATATCATTCAATAAAAAGCTGAGCCCTTTTCTTCCTCCATTATTTTTGGAATATTATCCTGATAATAATCCTGCTGAGGTTGCCTCTCCTTTTGAGGAATATTGGTCAACGAGGATGCTTGGTTTGTTGTTTTCTTCAGATCTTCAGATTTTTTAAGTCTCAGATTAGCTGCAATGTCTTTGTTCAACATTGTTTTTTCGTTTTTATTTTTTCCTTTATTTATTTTAATTGTTTTGTCGTATCTTCACTGTTCCATATACCCAGTGTCATTATACCTTGTATCGTTTTTAACTATAAATAAAAAGAATCTGTCTCATGGGGAGGAGGGCTTTGGTAGGCAACGCTTCTTAGAGTTGAGAAGTCGACAAAACACCAGGTAAAGAAAACACTATACAAACCACCTCGGTCTTGTAATGATACCACACCCAAGCAACTAAAACATTATACTGCACCGCACCTCCTTTGGATCAACAAGTATCTTGTCATTCAGTACGAAACCAGGGAGATGGCGTAAAGTATACCACTGGAACAAACTCCGCCCACCCCCAAGCACCTGCGAAACAACTAACTGCAAAAACGCTTTAACCAGACGTTCAGGGTGCTCTAAATTAAACAATTATAGAAAAAAAGAAAAAAGTTCCGGGAGAATATAAACAAGTTATGGAACCATGGAAGCACAGCTCAGCTCAAACTATCGAGTGGTTGTAACACCATTCGCTGTTTTATACAAAATGTAGGAAGAAATGCTAGCCCCACGTCCAGACCAAATATTATTGCAATTGAACTAACAAATGCGAGACAAACATTGACAAAATCAACGACTGACCGATACAGAACGTGAAACATTAATAGCAAGGTTAGAAAAACTATAAGAGAAAATGAAAAAAACAAGAAGTAGAGGAGCCACACGAAGCAGAAGGAAAAAAAACCCCTAGACGGCGTCATGAAACGCACCAGAATTGAAGAAGCAGACATCAACAACAATAAAGAAAAATGTAATAGCTGTAAAGAACTGAAAGAGAATGTGACGAGAAAATAGGAAGAGTTCAGATATCAATGTATAAAAGACAGAGAAATGTTCACTAAAACAGGCCAACGTAGTTTTAGAAGACATTAAGAAAAGCCATCAAGATGAAATTAATTTAAGATCCATCAATAAAATATTTCATTCAGAGCCACCAGTTTTCACAAAAATTTTAGGCAATAAGCAAAAGAAGAGGCAAAGAAAATGGAAAAACACAAATGAAAAGTAGATATAGAAAATGACAAATAGATACAGCGAGGTAGTCTACCTGTACTCTTGGAAGTCAGAATGACTCACTGCCTAACCAAGGAAAAATAAAATAAAATTCATCAAATGAAGAAGGATACACCATCAAGAAGAAAGACGCAGATAGAGGCAGAGACAGACACCAAAAATTCTGTAGAGAATTAGGCAAAAATTAAATAGACGTTAAGAATCCATAACTTCAACTGTTCCTGTTGCTTTGCTTTTAGGCAGTCTTAATTGCTTTTTCTATTTCTTCTTTTGTAAATGGTAAATTTCCCTTTTCTCTTTTAATCTTTATTGCGGCCTTTCTGTTGTCCTCAAGAAATTCTTTGATATATTATTCCCATCTTTCTAACAATTTTTCTCTTTCCATGATAATAGTACCATCTTTAGATTCTACACATGAAGCTGTTGAACAAATTTTGCGTCTATTTGTTGTTTCCTTTATTTTTTTATGCACAAGGCGTGTGTTTTTCTTTTCAAGATCTTCTATTACTGCACATTGTTCATATAAATGTTTTTCTTTAGCATTTTGGCATGCTTTCTTTATTCCCTTATCTATTTTGCTGTATTTTATTTTATTATTTTTCATTTTTCTGCATTTTTCTATCAGTTTAAGAATTTCAGTAGTTATCCAAGGTTTGTTTTTGTTCCTAGGCTTTGGTCGAATAACCTTCTTTCCTACCCCTTTTAGTCATTACTGGAGTTGTTAAAAGTTTTTATTTGCATCTTGCTTGTTATCTGGGTGCCCTAGTATTTCTACAGCTAGTTTTTTGAAAGAGTCTTTTGTATGCTGTTCTTGAAGTAACCTGAACTCCAGTTTGGGCTCTAATTTTTGTTGTTTTGTTTTCTGAAGCATTATTTTGATATCACAAACTAGTAAAGCATGGCCACTGTCGCAGTTAGCACCTGCAAAAAAGTNTCAAAATTAAATATTTTACTAACAAAATCAATAAAGCGACAATAGTTCAGGGTTGGTCCATGGTTTATTTCTACGACAGAATATGTAGTATGTGGTGCGAATGATTATGTTGGAAAGTTTGGTTGAAAGAAAGCGCTCGTGTTTGTTGTCGATGTTCAAAGCGTTGCACATTTTACTGAAAGTAATACAATTCAGTAGTTATCCAAGGTTTGTTTTTGTTCCTAGGCTTTGGTCGAATAACCTTCTTTCCTACCCCTTTTAGTCATTACTGGAGTTGTTGAAAGTTTTTATTTGCATCTTGCTTGTTATCTGGGTGCCCTAGTATTTCCACAGCTAGTTTTTTGAAATAGTCTTTTGTATGCTGTTCTTGAAGTAACCTGAACTCCAGTTTGGGCTCTAATTTTTGTTGTTTTGTTTTCTGAAGCATTATTTTGATATCACAAACTAGTAAAGCATGGCCACTGTCGCAGTCAGCACCTGCAAAAAAGTTCTAATATTTTGGATGCAATTCCTAAATCGTGATTTTATACTTATGTGATCAATTTGGTTTTTTGTTTTGCCATCTGGGCTCTTCCATGTCCACAAGTATCTAGGGTATTTTGCAAACCATGTATTCAAAATGATTTGGTCGCTTTGCTCACACCATTCAATCAGTTGTACACCTCTTTCTTTTCTTGTTCCAATGCTTTTCCCACCATCTATTTTTGCTCTATCCCTACCTTAGCATTGAAGTCACCCATAACCATGGTAATCTCTTGTGACTTACACTGTTTTAAGCAGTCGTCAATCTTGTTGTAGAAGTCTTCTAATTCTTCTTCAGAGCTACTGTTAGTTGGTGCATATACCTGAATTAAATTGATATCAAATGGATTTCCTTTTATTTTGATAATCATTACTCTGTCTGAAGTTAGCCAAAATCCTATCACTGAGTTTTGTGCTTGTTTATTTAAAAGAATACCAACACCTCCTTTATAAGAAGTGCCACTTGAGTAGTATATCATATAATCATCCGTTTTGAAACATCCTGCTCCAGTCCATATTATCTCACACATGCCAAAGATGTCAATATTCAATCGTGCCATTTCCAATTTTGCATTATTCAACTTTCCTTTTTGATAGAGTGATATTACATTCCATGTGTTAATTCATATATTTTTTCTTAAATTGTACACAGTAGCATCAAGACGGTCCTAACCTGCCTGTGCATTCGAAGCATCATTACCGAGCACAGAAATTGGTAGTTTAACCATGATCCTGTTAACACTGTTGAGTTGAATATCTTTTGAGTTTGCCACCATTGTAATTGACAAGGAGAAGATTACTGCAGTAAGGCCCCAACTCTTTTCTGCAACGCAGTACAGGAGCCAAAATCGGGGTCACTGACCTGCCTTCCGTTATCCTGTAGAAACGTTGACCATTGGTTTGGCTCTTCCGCCAACTACAGCTACTACTGCCGCTGCTACCCAATACTAGGACTAGGCTTATTTAAAGGCGGCCATCCTCGCATTGTCGCAGGTCCGTCATTGGGTTGTGAGAGTTTTGAAAGAGCTATCAGTGTCACCTGTTGGTTCCTCTCCTCTACATGCACCCACGGCTGTTAGTCCGCGACTGCTTATTTGGCTAAGCCCTATTTGCTGCTAACCTCCATATCTGAAGGCCATTCCACTATCCGCCACCTGTGTATGCGCCCCTTACCGTACAGCTTCGATTCCCATGATACAGGGGAGAGCTCCTTGGTAGGAAAGTTAAAATACATTCATGATTTGAAATGAAAACAAGAAGTCAAAAATCATACCACATTGTCGGTTGCGTAGGTCAACAAGGGTGCTGAACCAGCTTGGGGTCGAAACGTTTGCGACTGAATCAACAACCTCTCAAAATGAAATAAACAATGAAAACTCCAATGGTCGCAAAGTAAAGGGCAACCTACTAGCTTGTCCATCCACAGAAACATCATCAAATAAGAAAACAAAAGACAAACGACATGTAGAAATTATGTATGCATTTTATATATCACTAGAAAAATCGGCAGGGAGCCATACTAAAATACCTTTAATATATGGAAAACACGAAATCCAAATTTAAGAACTTATTTGGATGCAAGTAAATTGCCAATATTAGGCGCGATATTTTGAAAAACAATATGTTAACAGAGTTCAAAATAAGAGAAACCAAGAGAAAAGTAAAAATGGATATTAGAGCTGTTAAAGGTGTGGGCGGAAGTGGTTTAGAAAATGAGGATAAAGCATTTGCAAATATTCCAGTTGATGAAGGTTCTTATGATAAATTAACCCAGGAAGGCACTAGGAACCACGACAATAGATATGACGTGATTAATGATGGTGATCAGCTCATTCGAATCCAAGACCCTGAAGCTGTACCAGATGCAGAAAGAAGAGAAGTTGATGATGCCCAGCTTGCTCGATTTAAAGATGAAATAACAGCTAATGTTGAAAATTTTGAATCCATTGATATGAAAAAGCGCGAAGGTCTTACTGAAATGAGATTGAAAAGATCGCAAGATAAATATTTAATCATGGCAAACCTGGCCCTCCGAGATTTCTGAGAAGACATTGAGGTAAATAAAACTGAACTTAATACTTTTCTCTGTGCATATGCTAAGACCATTGAAACAAGAATAGGAATTAAGAAAAAACCGCCAAAGAAATGTAACCATCGTAGAAAACCCAAGTGGAAGCGAGATATTGAGAAAGAGATTGAAGAGTTGCGCGGCGGAATTTCAATTTTGAGTGAATTAGAAAGAGGAGAGGATCCAAAAACTAGGAAATCTCGAAAAGTTAAAAGAAAGTTCAGGATAGCAAGTATACCAGAAATCCCCAAAATTAAGGAAGAATTAAAACAAAAACTGCAAGCCAAGGCCCAACGTTTGAGAAGGTTTAAAAAGCGAATCAACTTTTATCGGCAGAACAAGATATTTCAGAGAGATGGTAAAAAACAAGATACAGTTAAAGAAACCCCAAGTCAAGAGAATATTGAAAGTTTTTAGAAAGGAATCTGGGGGGAGGAAAAAAGGTATAATAAATCTGCTGCATGGATCCGAAATACAGCAAATGCCAATGTAAATGTAAACGAACAACAGTGGGAAAGCATAACTCTGTCAGAGTTGAAGTCTGCCCTAGCGAAAATACAAAAGTGTAAAACACCGGGATTAGACAAATTACCAAACTTTTGGCTAAACGCTCTGTCTTCAGCCCACCACACATTTGCTAAACTTCTCGATAAATTGATGCAAAACCCAGAACAAACACCAAACTGCGAAAAGCAGTGACACAAAAGACACTTAGAACTATAGGCCAATTCTGTGTCTTTCAACAACGTACAAACTACGTACTTCAATATTTACTGACAGAACGTCCAAGCATCTGGAAGAAAACAATCTATTGCCTCTGGAACAGAAGGGATGTAGAAGAGGCTCATATGGTTGCAAGGATCAGTTATTAATAAATAAAGTGATTCTCGAAAATTGTAATACCCGTAAAAGAAGCATGAGCTGCGCGTTGATCGATTGGGTTCTGCGTTCACTTAATCTTTTCAAAATTTTCCCTATTATTATCGAATTTTTGAAGTTTAATATGACTCAATGGAAAACAAGCTGCACCTCTCATGGGAATGGAACAATTATATGTAACGATGTCTTTATTAAACGAGGAATCTCTCAGGGTGATTCCTCCCTCTCCTATCCTTTTTTGTATTTCACTCATTTCATTGTCTTTAGAACTAAATTCCTCACAATATGGAAATAAGATTAACAATGATAAGATCTCCCCATTTATTCTATATGGATGATCTAAATCTTTACGGGAAAAATAATAATGAACTTGAAGGGCTTTTGAAAATTGTAAAAGGTTTAGGAAAAAACTTGTTAAGAGGACTAGGACTATCCTTTAGAGCTAGTTAAACAGGTTACGGCTATAAATACACTGGCAATCCCGGTCACTACTTACAGTTACGATGTAATTGACTAGAATCTTGTTGAAATTAAAAAACTCGACGCCAAAATACGTAAAATACTTGCCTTGTATAATATGCACTACCCCTAAGCTGACATTGACCGCTTGTATGTGGCAAGAAGGGAAGGAGGTAAAGGCCTAACTCAATTAGAGCTTGCATATAAAACACCCACTATTGGTCTCCACAGATACCTAAGTGTTACCGAGGGCTGGATGCTAAAAATAGTGTACATACATCACGAAAGAAAGAAGTTACATTCTGTGGTCAAGGAAGCAACAAAGATTGCTAAGGAACTTGAAATAGCCCTTTAATATACAGCTGAAGAAAATGGGGATAAAGAACACGTTACTGATAATGGATGCAAACTGAAAAGATTTGGGAAAGTAAAACTGAAAAAAGCAATTGACGAAACTTGGAAAATGAAACCGCTTCATGGACAACATGCAATACGCAGCCAAATACCTGATGTAGATTTATCAAATACCCATAGATTGCTTAGTAGTGCTGGTCTTAAAGTTGAAACCGAGGGATTTATAATAGCTGCACAGGACCAGAGTTTATTAACCCGAAACTGCGAAGCAAATGTTATATGTAATGTGGCCAATCCGAAATGAACATTTTGTGGTAAAAATATCGAGACGATTGAGCATTTGATATCAGGTCAAATCCTAGCGCCAAACGAGTATACCGATAGGCACAACCGAGTAGGTCAGTATATTCATTGGAAGTGAATTGAAATTGTTGAACAATGGTACGAACACCAACCCTTACCAGTAATAGACACCCCACAAGTAACCATATTATGGGACTTCCCAATAAGAACGGACCGAACGATTCAGGCTAACAGACCGGACATTGTCATTAAGGATAAATTGACCAAGCAGTGCNCGTAAAATACTTGCCTTGTATAATATGCACTACCCCTAAGCTGACATTGACCGCTTGTATGTGGCAAGAAGGGAAGGAGGTAAAGGCCTAACTCAATTAGAGCTTGCATATAAAACACCCACTATTGGTCTCCACAGATACCTAAGTGTTACCGAGGGCTGGATGCTAAAAATAGTGTACATACATCACGAAAGAAAGAAGTTACATTCTGTGGTCAAGGAAGCAACAAAGATTGCTAAGGAACTTGAAATAGCCCTTTAATATACAGCTGAAGAAAATGGGGATAAAGAACACGTTACTGATAATGGATGCAAACTGAAAAGATTTGGGAAAGTAAAACTGAAAAAAGCAATTGACGAAACTTGGAAAATGAAACCGCTTCATGGACAACATGCAATACGCAGCCAAATACCTGATGTAGATTTATCAAATACCCATAGATTGCTTAGTAGTGCTGGTCTTAAAGTTGAAACCGAGGGATTTATAATAGCTGCACAGGACCAGAGTTTATTAACCCGAAACTGCGAAGCAAATGTTATATGTAATGTGGCCAATCCGAAATGAACATTTTGTGGTAAAAATATCGAGACGATTGAGCATTTGATATCAGGTCAAATCCTAGCGCCAAACGAGTATACCGATAGGCACAACCGAGTAGGTCAGTATATTCATTGGAAGTGAATTGAAATTGTTGAACAATGGTACGAACACCAACCCTTACCAGTAATAGACACCCCACAAGTAACCATATTATGGGACTTCCCAATAAGAACGGACCGAACGATTCAGGCTAACAGACCGGACATTGTCATTAAGGATAAATTGACCAAGCAGTGCCAGATGACTGATATGAGTGTCCCATCCGACAACAACATCACTGCCAAGGAATTTGAAAAACTTTGTAAATATAAAGAAATCGAGGTCAGTCGGATGTGGAACATGAGAACGAAGACAATACCGGTTATTGTAGGAGCCCTTGGTTTGGTGAAGAAAGGAACTCGAAAATACGTCGATTTAATCCCGGGAAATATTCAATTGCCAGAAATCCAAAAAATAGTTTTAAACTCAACGGCACACATTCTTAGAAAAGCACTTTCTCTGTAAAGGAATCGAAAAACTAGAAAACTAGAAAACATACATGAACGACATAATACCTCAGGTTATGAGTAATATCCCGGTGTTACGTACTTCCCAAACTTTACGCACTCTAAGAAAATTTGAAAAGACATAATAATAATAATAATAATAATAATAATAATAATATGATCTAATAATAATATGATCTAAAGCTATTTGGTAAGACAGAAAAACAATTAGAAAGCCTATTGAATGCTGTCAGAATTTTTAA
>RDPX01000075.1:1631686-1642471 GCA_003991215.1 Morbakka virulenta
AACAACGGAGGCGTTGATATTTGCAGCTCAAGAGCAAGCTATTAGGACAAATTACATCAAGTTCCATATTGATAAGACTGCAGATTCCCCTAATTGTACAATGTGCGGGGAAAGAGGAGAGACGATAAGCCACCTTGTGAGTGAGTGTAAAAAGCTGGCTCATAAGGAGTATAAATGACGCCATGACAATGTTGCAAAAGTAGTTCACTGGAAGCTTTGTAGCAAACTGAATTTCGATAGAACTACAAAATGGTATGAACACACCCCTCAGACAGTGATAGACGATGATAGTCATAAGCTTTTGTGGGACAAGAACATTCAGTGTGACAATATTATTGAAGCAAGGAGGCCAGATTTAGTCATTGTGGATAAAATTGCAACAACTGCAGTTGTTGTTGATGCTGCCATACCAGGGGACAAAAGGATCCAGAAAAAAGAACAAGAAAATATTGAAAAATACCAGGACTTGAAGAGAGAAACTCAAAGACTTTGGAGTCTCATAGTCTAAGGGGCCCTCAGAAGCGTAAGCAAGAATTTTGAAAAGTACATAGAGAAACTAGGAATTCAGATAGATATAACACTGACCCAAAAAACTACACTATTAGGAACAGCAAGGATTTTAAGAAAGGTACTGGAGTACTGAATTAGGGAAAGAATGTGAGAGACCTTTGGTTACTTGTTGTAACCGGCTCTCTTACAAATACGCGGTATAACATCTGCCTGTGCTGAAAACAGTTTTAACAATGATAATAATAATAATACTAATACGTCCTGGGTATTGACATTAAACTGCATTTGGTTATGGAGTTTCGATGTGGGCGAATGAGGTTACCCTTTGCCACAACTACCTCCAGGTCACCCTTGGGCAAGGTGTGGCACCTATTAGCCTACCCCGAGACTTTAAAGTACTGGGTTGCCATCCGGCGGGGTTAAATCTGTCTCGTATGAGAAGGAAAGCACTAAACAATAAACCTGGCTAGGACGGAGTCATTAGCCTTGGTCGGCAATCGTCCTATGAGAAGGAAAACTCAGAACAATAAACCAACCGCAGTTGTAAATTTCAGATTGACGCCTGGCGGGATGTACCTGTGTCTCATGGTCAGGATTGGATCTTAAGCCTTGGTCAGTAGCAATCCTAGAGATGGTGTCTCGATAAAGTGGTGGTCGTGCAACCTGAAATCCACTAATCCTCTAATGAGAGTTAAAATGCAAAATCAGATTTATGAAAATAACGGCGTTAATGGGACCGGAACTGTAAGTGAAGGCCACTCGTCCGCCATGTGTTCCCCGTCACAGCAGCGGGGACCAGGTCGTTATCCTGCGACTGTTAGAATGAGTTGGAGTAAAGAGATGAACAAGGTAGTCATGGAATGCTTTTATAGAAGTAAACCGTTCAATGAAAATGGGAAACCTGTTAGAGGTTATAGACAAAGAATGTTTAGAGAGTGGAGAGACAGGGGCTTGGTTGAGCTAACGGAACAACGTGTATGTGATCAAGCAAGAGCCATTAGAACAAATGGGTGGCTGTCTTACCTAAAACTAGAAATTAAAGTTATAAAGAGAAAAGTAGAAGAAGAATTCCAAGTGGGGGTTTTTGTAATGAAGGAAGCTAATATAGATGGAAGAATGACTAATGAAGTTCAGGAGGATAGCTATGAAGAAGGGAATATGACAGTGGACATAGAAGATGCATATGATATGGCAATGACTGATGGTAATATGAATGAAGAGCTAAAGGAAATTATTAATGAATTGAAGAAAATCATTGTGGAAAAGAGTACAAGCGATAGCATTCTTTTTAAAAAGGCTGATAGGGAAACTATAAGACTTCAAACTGAGAGAGTGAATTCAGCAATTAGGTTTGTAGGAACTAAAAACATCACGGAAACGAATAATCTGATTAATGCTGCAAGTGTGTGGGTTGCTGAACAGATGAGATTGAAAAAATTTCAACCTAGGCAAAATAAGGAACCAAAGTGGAAGCATAGAATCGAAGGAGACATTAAAAGGTTAAAGCATGATATTAACTTGCTTGATAGACAATCGAAAGGGGAGATAGGACTAAAAAATCGAAAACTTAAGGATCTAAAAGAAAAGTATAGGGCGAACAGAAAAGAAACCAAGACCTTTATTGAACAACTCAAGCAAAGGCTTCTTGCAAAAAGTGCTAAGATCAAAAGATACGATCAAAGAGTAACACAATTTAGACAGAATAGGATGTCTAATGTTGATCAGAAAAAGATATACACAGAATTGAATGGAAGTGGTTCCAGGTCAACAGATGTACCAGATACTGAGGAAAGCAGAAAGTTTTGGGGTGATATTTGGAGTGTTAAAAAACAACACAACAAGGAAGCCTATTGGCCAAACGATTTAAAGCAAGATATGAATGAAGATCAACAACTGCAAGACGATTTGACTATAACTGTAGACAAAGTCAAAAAGCAGTTAAGAAAAATGCCAAATTGAAAAGTTCCAGAGTCAGATAATGTCCAGGGATTCTGGATTAAAAGCCTTTCCAACCTCCATGAAAGAATAGCTGAGCAATTGAATGAGATTGTTACGGGAGTTTGTAATTTGTCCTACGTTGTAGACGTAGGAGTAGAGGGACGAAAGACCCTCTACTCCTACGTGCAAACTATCATTAACGTCGAATGGAGAAAATCTTGGGGATGTAACAGTAAACAGAGGTATCTTTCACGGGGACAGCTTATCGCCATTCTTTGTGTTAAGTATGATCCCAATGTCGTGGGTTCTAAGGAAAGTGAAGGCAGGTTATGACTGGGGAAAATAAGAATATAGTGTAAATAATTTGCTCTTCATGGACGACCTTAAATTGTACGGTAAGAGCCTAACTCCATCAAAAGATTTTCATAAATATCAATTGAAAGGATAATGTCGAGTGTTAGGCTATGATATACAAACAAATCCTACAAAGTGATAACAGCTCCAGATGTAAGCACCAATACAACAATAATAAAATCGCAACACTTAACCTGTAATACGGTTTAGGAAATAGTCGATATCGCGCAGGTTTTCATTCCACCAAAGTCTTACTGTTATTCTAATAATCCGATACATACTGTAGTTTCAATCTCCAGTAATATCCTAGTGCAAGAGCAATGGGGTAAAAAGATTAAAGGAGGCGAGACATCTCGACATTTCTGAAGTATTAGTCACGTATTATCACGTATCATGTCATATAATTCACGGCAAAATACCAATAACACAGACACAGTACAGGCACAAGATGGGAAGAAAGCGCGGGAATGTTTAATAACATCTGTTACTTTCCCCTCTAAAATAATTTACTTTTTACTAAAACTCTTTTACCTTAATCGTTTATTACAACTCAATGTACCAGAACAAGAAAGAAGAATATTGTACACAACCGCACTAATTCCAATCACTCCTTTAACGGTTTTTACACAGCTATAAATTATTTGCTCTTATTCAAGTTTTTATAAACATTCTTATAAAATCACATTGTTTAATCCCCCATCCAAATTCCCTTGTAGGTCTGTAGTATTTAATAAGTTCATGGTGCTGAACTGTAATCTGTTCATTTAACATCGTTAACATAGGTCAATCTTATATCCCTGGTTATCCTCCTTTTTGTGTTTGCTACTACGATATTTAATCAATATAAACTGTTACATCACGTGCCCACCTGTTCTACTCCCGTCTGTCACACTTGTGTCGTTTGAATGGTAACAACTAATGCATCACACAAAGTTTTATTACCAAAGGTTTTGATCAACAGTAATTGAAAATTGATACATATGTGCTATTGTTCTGATGTGGATAAAGTTATATACTCGCTTCAGAACGGCTAAGGGCTGTACAATTGTACCAAAGGTTCTTCAAGCGTTACAGCTTAACAGAAACTAGAGATATCCTGAAATTCTATAGTAGCTTTAGTGAAAAAGTAATACAATTAGCAGTAAAAGCAGCCAAACTATGATTCGATAGCCTGTATTTACAGAAAGGCACACAAGGTTGTAAAGCGGATAAACTAACAGATATCCTTTTGTACTGGCATGATCAAGAGAAAATACATAAGAAAAAAAGGAAACGAGAACTAGCTGCGGCAAAACTCTGAACAAGCGACAATACAGGCAAGGTGTTCGTGTAACATTTTTTGAAAACAAAAACAGGGATTGCACTGGGCACTGATGGTGAATCAATGGCTCCAAAACAATAACAACAATTTCTTTAAAACGAACGGTACAAACCTGATCTTCGAAAACCAACGTTGATAAAATGCAAAAGTGAAAAAATTTCCACTGTCGTACATGTAATTAAGCTTCATATGCTTAATCAAACGGTTTTGGAATAGAATCCTAAACTAATTTCCTAGGAAAGGCGCTCCAAGAAAAACTGAACAAAGCTAGACCACATTATGCTAGGCTACAGGGCAGTACACCATAGTAGACCAGGGCAAAATATCAGACCCAGATCCCTACGAGATGTCGAAAATACGTGGTAAAAACTAACAGTAACAACATATTAAATGTTATTTTTACAATGGTATTTACCTGAAGCTAGGAGCGTCAGTGGCAAAAAAATACACGAAGGGTTAGGAATGTCATGTACAGCCAAGTCAATGGCAATTTAAAAAACTCTGTTATTGTTTATTTCATTGACTTTCTATGACCGTTTCTGTTGAAAATTTATAATTTTAAAATTAAGTAACTTTCAAAATTGTTTTTGAACTAACTTAAGGATAGTGGCAATGGTAACTACGATCTGGAAAGGAGTTCAATTCCTCTCCAGTTGGGGCAATTGATCCACTTTGAGGTTACTGTAGCAAATGGGTGTTGTCTATGATCATTACATCCAACAATATGTAACAGGTTGAAAAGACATGCACTCCGTGTCGTTGAATGTCGTGATAGAATCAGAGTAAGTCATAAAAGATTTTTCTTACTTCAGACATTTTTGCACTACTTCGATTTTTCCCCTCTCTCTTGGTATTCTCTTTCTCGTCCACGATATTGGCATGCTTGACCGTACATTTTCTTTACCATTTTACTTTAGATACACCAAATATTGTGAGCAGTTACAAGAGAAAACACATATATACGCAATTTTAATCTGGAGTCGAAGTGTTAGTCAATAGTCATATTTTTTTCATTTGTTCCTATTCATTTGCACATCCTTTGACTACGTATGGGGCGGCTAGATGTAATCCAGCTGGGGCTCTCAGTATCAGCAACCGTTACAGTCGAAGTGACATTTTAAAAATTCCTTTCTGTTTGGATCACCCGAATCGTACCCTACAAATAAAATAATTGACGGGAGCATTGTAAAAAAAGGCAACAGGGAACACTTTTTCATTATGTATAGGTAAAATATAAATAACACCAAATACATAACAAGAATATGTTACGTCAAAAATCCCTATGAATTTCTGACATTTTTAGCTCTTTCAGCCTGTTACAGTTTGGAATAATGACCACCACCACCACTATTAACAACACCACCACCAACAACAAATTCAAAAAAAAGGGAAACAGCGGATCTTTGGTTTTCTGGGTTATTGTGTATGTCATTAGAAACTGGAAAGTCTATTCTGTACTTGACTGCTGCAATTATTCGTTTGGCCACAAAAAAATAATCACTTACTCCCATAGCAGTGACAATCTGTTACCAGATGATACAACGTATTCAAAATACCTTGAGCATGGAGTCTAAGCATTAAACATAGCTGACACGTCACTAACCTCATCAAAGTAAAGTCAGACAACATAGCACCTTTGTAGTTACAAAATGTACCAAAAATAAAATAAAAGCAATGCTTGTTTAGTTAGTAAGAGAATTTCTCTTTTAAAAATGAATTATTATAAACAGCTTACCATTATTCTCCGTAACTTTCAGCATCGAAGGCTTTCCTGGCCTTTTTTAATTCTTCATTCATTGTGAGAAGTTCCTGACGTGCAATTAAGAGAATAAAATAAAACTGAGATAATGTATATTGGTTGATGGTCAGCACTCAATTACAAGTGCTCTGTACAAGAGCATTCTATTTACTATAGCCTCGAATACTGCATTTTCATTATTGTTAGGCAAATATAATAATTGTGGTGTCAAGAAAACCATTGTATTAAATGGTAGTAAACAACAGGCATAAAATCTCAATATAACTATGCGTGCGCATTCTATTTTGTTGGTATTTTAGATTACTTTTAAAAGCTTCATACACAGGATATTTTCCGTCTCTCTACATATCTTTAGAGCCTAACAGGCTTCTGCAATGAACAATAAAGATGATTAGATTGAGGGCAAGTGCCAGTGGAAGCTACAATTTCATGTATAATATGCAATTTTCACATGACGAATGGCAATTACCGCAATGACTCCTTTCACTACGTAAAATACTTTTCGCATTGAAGTCTTTCAAACATATAAATGAAATTGGTTGGAAATGATCAACTGGAAAGGGAAGAGTATATACAAAAACTCGATCATGTAACATCTTCAGCAAAATCTGATATGGATTTTGCAACATTTTTGATTGCAAAAACTCGTTCCCTTACCAAATCACATAATAATCTCTCATAAAAACAAGAACTACAACAGTAATTGACGAAGTCTTATTCTCGTATACATCTTGAATCTACACCTGTACGGAGGTAATAACTCTTTTCGTTTTCATTGACAGTCAGCTTTTCAAAACGTATTTTCTACTGTATTTTCTACGTACCCACTAATTACAACATCCTTGTGTTCCCTACAACAGTTGACCTATGACAGGCAAACAATCTGTAAAACAACAATTTAAATCGATACAGCGCAACCTCCACCAAAGAATGATCACTTTGACGATTGAACAAAGCAAAGGAAGCAGCTCACGATGACACCTTCATTTCTCCTACTTCTTTCATGTTGAAGATCCTATTAGAATTTGTAAGCCATCGAACATTTGTGTTGGGGAATTTATGCGATGATGATAAAACTACTGGTCCTGTTCAACTGTCAGTGCTGATATTAATGGGCAGTCTAATTAAAAACTAAATCCTATACTCGCCAATAATCACATATTAAAATTAATAATGCAGTTCTTGTTGAAAGTGACTCATTATGTGCCATGGACAGACCCCCATTGCCTAAATACATAACATGTTCAGCAAAGGGTTTTTTGTTATTGTATTATACCTCTTATGCTTAACTTACAATCACCGTAGCCTGTAATGTCTGTTCTGCTAGCATGATCTGCTGGTGTCCTAAACTCTTATCTTTTCAGGTGCATGAGTGTAAACCTATTTTAACGATCTGCAGAAACTGGGCAAGTTCACACTACCTTAGAAATTTCTATTTTTCTGTTTATAATAATTCATATCGATCTCTGTAAATCCATAACTCTTTCTACCTGCCATTGTCTGTGTCTCTGTCTCTCTACCTTTCTCCTTCTTCCCTCTTCTTCCTCACTTTTTAAACCTTTTCATTGTCACAGCATATGTTTATGGTATTAGAAAAATTAGAACGAAGGCGAGTGCTTTAAAATTCAATCTAGCTTAACTATGGTCTTCTCTGGTCATTTTCCCGGGTTTTTTTTACCACGCACCACATGCATAATATGTTTGTTGATTTGTCGCGGGTGTTCATTAAACGGTATGACATAGTCACATTTCCCACTACACCAAATATCTCCAGTAAAGAAGAAAAAGGGTTTGGTATAACGTAAAAAGATACAGTGCATGCTAATAGTTTCACTCGCAAAGCAAACACTTTCGACTTTCAATCAATTAATCTTAACGTTAAGCAAAAATGCATATTGCAAAAATAAAGTTATACTTTTCACAAAAATGCAATTCTAAGGATTGCACATACCTTCACTCTAGCATATTTCTTGGGGTCTTTTCGCATAAGAAATACGATATCTTCGACATGCACTCTCCCTTTTTTCCCTATCGCCATGGCTTTCTGGGTCTGCAAAGTTATATATCAATATTTTACACACGACATATTAACAGGCATATCAAATGAGAAGTATTTTTAAAATTTGGGGCACTAGAGGAGAAGTGTGACACTAGTAAAATTAAAAATATCATGACCCAAAACTTGGGATCGTCCCTGTAAGCAACAAAACTTTTTTCACAAATCGGGGAAAATTAGTACCATTCCATATTTAAATCGTATTGGAGCATCACAAAACTTGGTGAAGTAGATCGGTATCAAGTAACAGTAAATGACGTCCCTATGACACACAGTGGAAGACTACGATGAAAACATCAACATCAGAAAACTTGAAGACAACAAAATCTATTACTTGTAAACATACTTTCGTACAGTGTCAATGTCTCCTATGCACAATTTTAGAAAATGACGACCGTTTTAACTAACTTAGGGATAAAACAAAATACTGGCCGAACTTTTCAGTCTAAAATAAATCTAAGGTCTCTATTGATATAACGCTTTAATATTTATTCCTCAAAAACATCAGAATTTAGATAATATTACCGCTACAAGCATTGCGGTGTTGTCGTGTTTAAAATTGAGTACAGGAGATGTCTAGTATTCCACAGATGCAATCCTCTCTTCAAACACAAATTCCAATTTATGTGTTTTGACGGGTATATATATAGTATGAGTGCTAAGCTCATGGCCGGGTAAAAAGGTTCTAATAATATATACGAAACGACGGTAAAATTTTGGTAAAAAATGAATTCGGTCACTTTAAGCAAGACACAAATCTCATAAGCTTGAACAGAAAGTTAATGGAAGGCAAAACCGGAAGATGAAAAATCATTTTTATACATCATATGTTTACAACTTACAACAAAGTAATCATGTTAATGTCAAATGACACACTGAAGAGACTCATTTGGAAGACAGAGCGATAAGACTATTTGTTTTTTGCGTATGAAAACAGACTTCTTATAAAGTATGGTTCAAAAAATTAAAGAAATAGTTGTTGATTCGTAAAGATGGCAGGCAAAAGGTCAAAAATTGACATTCAGTGATGAAAAATAACGCTTAGATAATCTCCTACTTCTCTGGCCAAAATACAAGGGCAAAAATTCAGGAAAACATCGGTGGTCGCGTACTCGACCATACAAAGGATTTGCCTTGAATTTGTATTTCAAACTGTCAGTTGAATCTTTCCAGCTAGAAAAAAATATGTTGATGGCCCTTTAAATTATCTCCTCTTTTGTTTTTCTCTTTTCCTCTTCCCAGCCATTACGATGGCCAATATTGTAAATAACTGGCCTCAGATATCCTTCTAGTCTCCCATACACAAACCAGTACCATTAGATATCAGATTATGTCAATACTCCGACATGAACCACTTTGTTTTTCCTTTCCTCCTTTCAAAGAGTATTTTTATCCTTTCATCATTGACAATGCTGGCAATTTCTCTATATTCCTTTCATGCTTCTTCTGTCCTGTTTCTTATGTCTAATTCATTGTCTCTGTCTTCTGGGAGGATGAGACTCAGCTAATGAACTTTTTATCACCTTCCGTTTACCATAAATTTTATCATAATTTTTCGACGCTGGTGTCAAAAACAGTATATTACTATAAGTGATGTGGGCAAGATTCTCAGACCTGATCTTATCTCACCCAATGCATCCCGTTCTCTTACCACTGTTTAATTAAAGAACATCATTAACAGTAAGTAACCTCTAGTTTTTTCGAAGAAATGTAATAAAAAACAGAAATTCTATAATTAAAAAAAAGCTATTCCAAATTAAAAACTTAGCAAGTAAATTACCATTTCTGTGATGAATTCTATCAGCAAGTCTTCAAGTAGATCAACTGATTCCGTAAACGGTACCTTATCGTCGCCAAACCCATACATCATGCACCGCACTAAGATAAACAAAACAAAATGCGATATACTCATCTGATTATGGTGATTTCTCAGAAAATGAAAGTTAAAAAGGAAGTCATATTTTAGTCTTTGGAATTTGATAGGAAAGTGACAAAGAATTTACACAACTTATACAAACAGTAACAAAATATATGATTAAAAAGAGTAAGAAAATACTGTATCTTTACATGTTTTTAGAAAATCAGCTATTAAAATGTGGAAAATCTCTCTGTGTAAAAAGAATTAAGATTTACTGCTTTCCCATCAAATAAAAGCGAGATGTTGTGAGATCTATATTTTAGTCGATGCTAAATTACTTAAAATAGTAATCAGAAAACAAAACAGGTAAGCTACAAAATTAGAAGAAAAAGTGCAAATCAATCTTGCTTTACATTTCACTTTTTTTACTTGAAAAAAGCAAATGTTTACTGCAATTATCTCATGGGTTATAAGCAAATACCCTGCTGCATTGTAACTACAGTAAACTTCTGAAAATGTAATGCAAGCCATTCTGAATATCATGGTTAAAACTGACTTGTGGTAAATTTACAGGAAGCGAGACTGGCATTTCATTCTAAAAGACAGCACCAAGAATAACTTGATAAAAAGTTTTTAAATAAAAGAACCTCCAACTGTGAAACACGATACAAGATACAGAATCTGCACTTGTTTTCAGCTAAAATATTTGCTTTTTCTATACATAAAAAAACTTTAATGAAATTCAAAATAAGGCAGAAAGTACAGCGGGTACTCATTTCAATTTTGTTCAGGTATGGGTAAATGTGAGCTTACAAGAGAGAGAGAGAGAGAGAGAGAGAGAGAGAGAGAGAGAGAGAGAGAGAGAGAGAGAGAGAGAGAGAGAGAGAGAGAGAGAGAGAGAGAGAGAGAGAGAGAGAGAGAGAGCGAGAGAGAGAGAGAGCGAGAGAGAGAGAGAGAGAGAGAGAGAGAGAGAGAGAGAGAGAGAGAGA
>RDPX01000075.1:1649362-1660634 GCA_003991215.1 Morbakka virulenta
GGAATAAATGTTTTTTCAGTGATGGTAGGATATGGCTAGTAAGTCCGATTGTTGATTGACTGTTTGTTACATAACTGGTTGTGTGCTGGAGGAATGACAACAACAGTATAACGAAAATTATTCCATTGACGGCCATGTTTGTTTACATTAGTGAAATGGCGCGATACAAGGTGGTGTGTTGGGGCTGAATACCGGCACTTACCAACTTAAAAATTTCATATAATGATCGTAGCAAAGCTTCTCTTGATAATAGTTTCCATCTTGATGTAATATAAATGTGAAAAGGATATTAGATCTTTCAAAAATACAGGTTGAAGTTCGCTCGAGCTGGAAACACCATCACACATCATTTCCTGAGTATCGAAGTAATCATTTAAACCGTGAATTTTATCTCCTGTGAATTTCTGATGAAAGAAAAATAACTGGAAATCAGTGTAAAAAAAAAACGTATTAATAATGTTGTCAAATCAGAAGTGAACGTTTAAAATAGCGAGCCACTCGTCCACTCGTCACAACAACTGAACGCCAAGCGAAATTGAAACTCAGGTTGACTTTCTCGTGTAATTCTTGATAGTTGTATTTTCCTTGTATTCCACAGTCAAATCAACTCCATAATGATACATAGGTTTAAAGACCATAAAACAAGTAAGAAACAGGAAAATAATTCCAACAGCAAAAGACACGTCTCTTCTTCTAGCTGTGGTGGATGCCCTCAAAAAAACTCATCACTTCATGCTAGGCTGTCCCAACGTTGCAGTAGATCACAAACCCCTCCTCAAGGTATTCAGTGATAGGGACTTGGATGCAATACCAAACCCACAGCTCAGAAACTTAAAAGAGAAGACTCTGAAATACAAGTTCCAGATCACCCATATCCCTGGAATCCGTCATATTGCTGCAGACACTTTATCAATCAAACCAGTGGGTGAAGCTGACCACCTTCATCTACCCAATGATGCAACTCCTATCTTCACTGACATTAGCCTCCCTACTCTGCCTCATGATTTCCTGATGGCCATTAGAGCACAAACAGACAACTTCACATTACACCCAGATGATGATAGCCAGCTCAATAACTTGTAACAATGTTTATGTGGCCACCAGCAGTAACCATTTGATGGTCAAATTAATTGACCTGAAAGAAAATGACTTTCTGGAAGCAAAAGACAATCTGCCAACAGAACTCAGGTCTTACTTCCAATTCAGAGAAAAACTTACAAGTTTTGATGGTGTGGCTCTGTACAATGACCAGATAATAATCCCTCCCAGTCTTCATGACAATGTCCTTTGAGCACTCCACTCAGCCCATCAAGGAATATCCCAAATGTGCTCTTGACCTGACACTTCACTCTTCTGGCCTAGGATGACCTCTGCAATCAGTGAAATGTGTTTTCCATACCAGCCTTGCAACTGCATTGCTCCATCACAAACAAATGCTCCTCCTACCCTGCCAATGCAACCACAATACCCATTCCAATGTATCTGTGTGGATTTCTTCCAATATGCAAGCCACCACCATTTAGTGATTGTTGACAGATGCAGCAATTGGCCCATAGTGGAAAGACCACATGGTGGATCTGAAGGCCTTATTACCAGCCTAAGACACACTTATATAATACTTACAGCATTAGTTACAAACTCTCATCTGAAGGTGGTCCAGAATTCACATCTTCAGCCAAATCAATATTCCTTAATAATTGGGGAGTACATCACTGCTTCTTGTCAGTAGCTGTTCCTCACAGCAACAGCAGAGCAGAAATTGGTGTGAAAACAGTAAAAAGAATGATCATGGACAACACTGGTCAAAATGGAAGTTTTGACACAGATTCATAGAGAAATATAATTGCCTTATGATCAATTGTTGTGAATATGTTCTAGGTACCATTTCTTTGTATATTCACAGATTATGTAAAAGTTCTCTGTTAATATTCTTATTTGTGGAAATAAACAACACAATTGAAAAAGTACAAGGAATTATTTATCTACTGTTTACCTGGCAAGGCAATGTATAAGTGCTTGACATATTTTGCTTACTTTGCTGTCCACTAAAGCATAATTATCTTTACATGTTATTTCTCAAAGGGTCTATAGTGAACAATATGGGGTTTTCTGGGCTGGTGATGGCTAACAGTGAATCCCAGTGACTATTTTAAAGATTTCACTTCCAGCTGCGATTGGTAAATAGACAAAAGTCTTTTGATATTCCTTTTCCAGTAAGTAAAATTATTAGCAGCATATTCTAATGGGTCAATTAACATTTGAGGCTATGGTCTTCTTCAATTTTACTGGTTTTATGTTTCATCCTAAAAGTCCAGCAACAAAATGTCACTCAACAACTCAGAAAGGTATGGGGCCATATGAAAAATGAAATATTTCTGAGTTCACTAAGGCTTGGGTGTCATCTATGTAGCCTGAAACAGCAAAGGACTCAATATTATTCCTCAAGAAGAACCAGGGGTTTTCAATAATTTGTTGACTGTGAGAATCCTATTTCCTTTCAATATCATATAGCCACTGTAGCCACAAATTTTCTGCACAACAAACCATCCATGTTTTACACCAGTAATTTTATTGTTACTGGTAACAGATTTTTGTATAACCAAATTTTCTGTACATTCATTTGATTTACAACTCAAATTTTTGGGGCGTGCTGTATAATATTTGATCAGAAAAGCACACATATGCTAATTTAACGAAATAAAATGTTTTGACAGCAACTCACAAACTAAATTGCCTTTAATACAATTAATTCTATTTTTATCTTTCAAACTAGGTAAATGACTATTTATCTATTTTATGTTTGGCTCATCAAAAGGAAATTTGGATGAACCATTTCACACAGTTGGCAATTGTTTATATATGTCAGAGCAGAGGTGGCCATAAAGGTATTTTTATTCCCTGACAAGATATTAGAACATTTGCATTGGTTTGAAAGCAATAAAACCTGGTGTGGAAAAACTGAAACCAGATCCTTAAAACTGTGATGTTCCATTTGATGGGAAGGACTAAATAGGGAGAATGTGAGGGGCTGCTTATTGAAAAAATGTCCCTCTCTGGGTATTGACACTGTAAAACTATTGAAATACAGATTAAACTATTCATTAATAAACTATTATTCATTATTCACTATTATTCATTAACTATAATTCACTATTAAACTATTCCATTTGCAAAAACGTTTTTAAAAACTAGACTTGTGGCCTGGAACTAAGTTTCTAAATATTTTTGTTGTCTTGAATAAAGCAACTGAGATTTATTTAAGTCTGTGGTCCATTAGTACCATGATTTGTATATTGTGTTTTAGGTTCTTGGGGCTGATTTCTTAAAAAGTGGGCTTTTTGTAAAACATGCATGTTTTTATTAACTTATATAAATAACTATGTGTTCTTAAATGGGCTACAAAGAAATAATGGTATTTTTATAGTGTTTAAGTTTTTCCAACATCTTTGTTGTATTTCTCCTGTACATGCTTAACTCAATTGTTCACTAATCCCATTAAGATTGAATTAAGCTTATTCAAATTAGTTTATTTCTCTGTTTAAAGTTAACATTTACTATGCTAAGATATGTATTCTGCATAAAAAATACCACCTGACAAATCTCACGTATTTATTATCCAAGACACTCATAAGTTTACCAAAATCAACACAAATAAAATGTCTTTTAACAAATAAACAATATCAATTTATAGAATGTTTAAAAGAAAGTTATAAAAATAGTATAGTAATAAATGTCAAGTTTTACACGTTTAAAAAAACTTTTTAATTGCAGCAAACCAAAATGCAAACCATTGAAATTGGTGTTGATATCAATAACATAGTGCAATATTGAATTGCCAACAGTAGCTTAATTCCCCAAGCCAATTATAGCTGAATCAATAACTTTTTAATTAATGAGAAAACATTTCACTGGGTTTCCAGGTTATTTTTAGGTGGTGTTGGCTATGTTTTATTCATAGAATTTTATATCAAATAAAATCATTTAACAAATAAGTAAAAAATCAGTATTTATTAAAAACACGAAAATAATGAAATTATCATTATTTCTTTGTGCATGCAAGAGTGCACAATTAATTACATGTATTTACAAAAATATGCATGTTGTACAACTAACCTAGCACAACTTAACATGATAATGTCCAAAGCTAACTCGGTTGTTTAGTATGATTCAGTGTGAAAAATATAATTATTTCTTTTAACTCATGTAAAAACACACAGTCATTTACATAAGTTACAAAAACATACATGTTTTAACAAAAACCTAACATGACTTCATCCAAAACTGTCCACCACTGAAGCATAAAAACTCCAGTTGTTAAGTATGATTCAGTGTGAAAAATAGCACCTTTTCTTTTTAAACAACATAAAAATGCAGTTATTTACAGGGGTTTACAAAAAACTTGCTTGTTTTACAAAAAACATTGCTTTTAAAGAAATTAGTCCCGAGAACCAAAAAAACAATTCCCATATGATAGTAACAATGGTCCTAACTCTACCCCCACCCCCCTAAAATAGGCATAGTGGCATAACTCAAAACAACAAAAATGGCAGAAAATTTGCTCTGGGGACTGAGTCTAGTTCTAAAAACTTCTGTGCAAATGAAAATTTAGTAAAATCCTTAATTTTATAGGTTTACACTATCCATTCATAGGGAGGGCCATATTTCTTTAATTGACAACCCCTATTATTGTCCTGCTTTATTTCTTTCCTTCAAAAATACAAAAAAGTCTTTTTTGCATGGATCTAGTTTCAGTTTCTCCTTTTCCAGATTTTATTCCTTTCAAACCAATGCTAATATTCTAATCTCTTCTCAGGCAAGAAAACACTTATGTGGTCACCTCTGCTCCAATATGTGTAAACAATAGCTGACTATGTCAAATAGTATTGTCCAACACTTATGCAGTCCACCTTAATAAGATGGAGTGGTTCATCTGAATTTCCTCTTAAGGAACCAAAGAAAATCCAATAAGCAGTCATTTGCATGTTTTAAAAGATCAAAATAGAATGATGCACAGTTATGGCAATAAAGTTGATGAGTTGCTGTAAAAACATTTTATTTCACCAAACTAGCATGTGGTTCTGTGATCAAACATTACAAAGCACACCCAATCAAACATTTGAAGAGTTTCACCCCAAATGACTGTGCAGAAAATTTGCTTTTCACCAATGTCCACGTTGTACAAAAATATTCCATAGGTGCCCAAAAATGTATTAAAATGTGTAAAAAATAGTGTGAATTCTATCCTGCATGCAAGAACCTCATGTGAATCAGCATTTTTTTCAGTTTATGGAGGATCCTATACTTTAGCATGGTTTTTCAAAGTAAATATTATGCTATGTAAACGATTTTACAATGACACTGCCAGGATAAAACCAAGAAAAAAAATACAGAAATTAACCAAAAAACCTTCTCCTTTTTCTGATTGTCTTAACTGTCCCAGCCATTGGTTTCCTCACTGTGCTCGCTTCCAAGTAAATCTATCATAGGTCATAAGAATTATGGCATTTGAAACTGCCATGGAAAATAATGAATCTTACATCAATAAAGAAGTATCAGTGGTACTTACCTTCTGTAAGCCATACAAGAGAGTCCAAAATTTTATGTTTCACAAGCTGTTATATACCAAATTACTGCTCCCAGTTTTATCCTTTTAAGCACAATAACAGGGTTATTTTGGCTTATAAAGACTGGAATTTGTTTGAATATGGAGTTCATTTGACATCTTACAGCCAAAGCGTGTCTTTTACACTTCTTTGGAAGAGAAAGAATGCCAAAGTTCTTGATGTTGGTTAATTTACAGTGGTTTTTGCACTCCTAAATTTCCAATGTGGTTCATTTTATATAATTTTCTAAGCCCAACTCATGACTTTCACTAAATAAATACCAGTCAATCAAATGAAATAAATAACTAGTTATGATGGTTGTTTTATTTCAAAATTTGGTATCACCATGATTTAAAAAATCTACTGTATTATAAGCATGCCATCCCAAGTGTTATCTAGCATTGTGTTCAGCCAAAGTTAAATTAGCCTACTTTATCAGAAGTAAAAACATGGGTGATAGGGTTATCAATTACACAGCCCAACAATGATTTTGCTGTTGTGGTTTAGGTAACTGATTCTATATAATACGGGAACACTGATTTCATAAATGCAATCCATTTTTCTCCATCATGCCACATTTTTTAACAATTGAAAATTCGAATCTTGACACTGATCAAGATGTGCCATTTTAGCATAATTTTATCATTTAAAAAAGGTTTTTTTAAGAATGAAATACATAGTTTTTTCCATTTCCTGTTGCAAAAATAATTGAAATCAAATGAAAACCTTGGTTATTGATACTTTATTAAGATGAGCAGGTTAAATTTTTTTTTTAATTGTTAAAATTAAGGCACAATGTTGCATCCTAAAATTTGGAAGCTCTCTAACAATTCATTAATAAAGTGTAGTTAGGGCTTTTAGTGTTGCCTAGAAAGTTTTTTACTACATCTACAAAAGCCAACCAGGCCCTTTATTCATTTTCTGTCATTGTGGTAATAAGGTAATTGTCCTTCACCAACTTACGAATTTGGGGCACATCAAATATATCTGCTTTTATTTTTCATAACTCAGACTTGGGAAGCTTTCACAAATGCAGTCAAAACAATTTTCTTCTCTATTCAATGCTTTGACAAACTGTTTTATAAGTCCAAGTTTGATATGCTATGGGGGAAAAATAACTTTATTCCTGATGACCAATGCTTCATTAATTATGTTTTTGGATCTCACACATAAAGTTTCCCTTGATGGTCACTCCTCTCTTATCCAATGCTCACCCTTAGCTTGACTGTCCCATAAACAAAGAAAACATGATACTTTGTGTGGCTGCCCTGTTGACCAAAGAGAAAATTATGAACCCAGTTATGAAGATTATAGTTGAGCATCTCCATCACCATTTTAATGCTTTTGTATTCTTCATTTAAATGCACTGAATGGCTGATAGGGACAGCACCAAATTTGTTTCCATTGTGGATGATAACACATTTCAAACTTTGTTTTGAACTGTCAATAAAAAGTCTCCAATTGCTAGGATCATACTGTGAGACACCCATAGTGTGTATAATGCCTTCTACGTCAACACAGTGAACAAAGTCGTTTCTTGAAGCAAAAAACATTAAAAATTTGGATTCATTTTTGCGATAGACTGGTATTTTGGTTTCTGGGAATAATAGCTGTTTTTCATTCAATCTTGACAGCAACAATTTGAATGATTTCTTTGAAAGTGATAAGTCAAGAATTAGATCATTAAACTCGTCTTGACTAAATCTTGAAAATGATGTTGATGAGGATGGCTGTCGAAAATCTGGTTTGGTGGACTCATATTGTGTCTCCTCAGGTCGATTCGAATCCTCATTGTCTGAAAGCTCTGGAAGTTTGGTATGAAGAAGTATGGGAGTTTAGATGGAATGGGGTAAGGGCCTCATTGCAGAAGGGTAGACCAGTGGCCTTTTTCTCACGTACTCTCCAAGGTAGCAAGCTGAAGCACTCCACAGTGGAGAAGGAGGCCCAAGCAATAGTTGAATCTGTCAGACACTGGAGACACTTCCTTACTGGGTCTCACTTCACTCTGAAAAATGACCAAAAATCAGTTTTTTACATGTTCAACCAATGTCATCAAGGGAAGATTAAGAATGATAAAATCATGCAATAGAGGATTTAACTGAGTTGTTATAGCTTTGACATAGTATATTGACCTGGCAGGGATAACATAGCACCTGATACCTTCTCACATGCCACATGTGCTTCTAGCACCTATGATTCCCTCTATAAGCTACATGACTCACTGTCACCCTGGCATTATGTGATTCTGGCATTTCATTCAAGCAAAGGATCTTCCTTACTCACAAGAAGATGTTAAGAGGACTGTTAACTCATACCCAGTCTGCTGTGAATGTAAACCAGTATTCCACAAACCGACCAGCTCATCTTATAAAGGCTCAGCCATTTGAATGAATTAACATTGACCTCAAAGGACCACTTCCTACCAACAACAAGAACAAATACTTCTTGAATGTTGTTGATGAGTATTCAGGATTTCCATTTGCTTTCCCATGTCCAGATGTATCCACTCCAACAGTTATTAAGTGTCTTACTTTGTTGTTTCCTCCATTTGGTATGCCCTCATATGTGCATTCTGACCATGGGGCTTCGTTTCTGAGCCAAGAGTTCAGAAAATTCCTCACCAGCAAGAGTGTGGCAACAAGCTGTACTACCAGTTACAACCCAACATGTAATGGTCAAGTCGATAGGTACAATGCAACTGTAGGGAAAACTGTAACAGTGTCTCTCAAATCAAAGAATCTTAAGATTGAACAGTGGCAATTGGTCTTGCCAGGTGTGTTACATTCTATTCATTTTCTTCTATGCACTGCAACCAATGAGACTCCTCGTGAGGCTTTCATGAACTTTGCTCACCTTTCATCCACTGGTAGTTCAATTCCTTTGCAGCTAGCAGAACCTGGCTTAGTTTATGTTAAGTAGCATGTGCAAAACAGCAAGTTTGATCCAAGTTTGGTTGACAAGGCTGATGTTGTTCAAGCCAATACTCACTATGCTCACATCTGTTATCCTGATGGGAAGGAAACCACAGTTTCAACTAAACCGCTTACTCCTTATGGTAAAGTTGACCATCAAGAATCATCTGACTCAACCTCGCTTCCTGAACCCAAGACTCCTGGTGAACTTCCTCCAGACAAAGTGGATCATGTTGATACTTTTACTCCTGGTTCAAGTGAAGAATCAGAGCCTCTGGTATTGAGACAATCACAAAGAGAGTGTCATCCTGTAGATAGACTCAATTTATAGGAAGGGGTGAATGTAGTGACAATCAAATAATAAACATTATCTAGATTCATTATTATTCTATCTTTGGGATGCCTGTGGTGTGTCCACAAACACTTAAGTCAGCAGAGTCTTATATCAAGCTGTCCTGTTTTGTTGAATTGTAATTAGCATGTAGACTTTGCTGATTAAAGATTTATAAACAAGGTAAATGTGTCATGTTCTTCACAACACTTTCTTCTCATAGAAGACATTAGGACAGCAACCAAATTGACACCTCTCACTGATAACAGATCACAGGTTACTAACTGTAAATTCACCTATATGGTACCTATCCTTGTGTTGCTGTGTGACGTTCACTTTCACAAAGAAGATGTCAGATGTCCTTGCACAGTAAAAGGAGAAAGTAAGGAAAGCAGTGGATGCTGGACTAAATAACCAATTAAAACTGTTTAAATGTGAATAAATCATGGTACAAACAACCTTACGTATATTTCATAATGCATATTACTAACAACTAGCTTGAACAAATGCAATGCAAAATAGCCATTTTTCGTCACTATTTTGAGAAACAAAGCATATAAATAACTCAAAAACCTGACGTGATAGGGCATTTCTGATTGCATATTTGGAATCAGCAACCCCAAATTAGTACAAAATGACCTCTTTTTTAAAACAATGTAACAAAGGCTTTTTTGTTGGCCTGTGTTATAAGAGTAAAACCTCAGAATGTTATTAAGGTATTGGGAATATTTTTCTTATTTGCCTGTTGAGTAAAAACATTTTTTATCCCGCCTCGCCTTTATTTATTACTTTAAAAGTAACGTAGCGACCTGGGTATAAGCATGGTAATGGCTCAAATTCAAGAAAAGCTGACATCATGGGGTCGGCCCTAAGCTAAAGTTGTATCTGTAATACTTGGGATTCTACTTTTGTGATAGCAAATAGCATGTTCTCTGCCTCTGGCTCATTAAAAACATCAGTAACCGAAAGGTAAAACGAAATACCAATAGGTATAACATGGTCTTGGACTGCAGCACCAGATCATGGCATGGGCCACCCTGCATAATTAGTGCAGGCCTATGCAAGACATATTGACATGAACATGTCAACAAAACAAACAAACAAACAGGCACTCCAACTTGCCTGCTGCATAAGGGTCGAATATTTGTATACACATGGCTAAAAACATATAAATATAATAGGTTTCTTATAAATTTCATACATATTCGGCCTGTTACCTCCGCTTCTTCTTCGTCGTTTTCAAATTCGTGGTGTTCTTCAGCCATATTTATCAAAACTGCAGTTTGTTGGTTTCTTGTTAACTGAAATCCAATATTGTAGTTCTTTTTCACCAAAATCTAAGAATCTGGAAATATCAGTCCAATTCTAAGTGTTTTTTTTAGTTTATCTCGGGAAAACATTATTGAAATAACACCCATCTCACACTTTTGATTAATACTTTCATGATTGACCTACTGTTGGCACTGAGAAACACCGACAAATTTTGGTGCTACAATACATGGAGACAAAGTCAAATATCAAACCCAATTGAAAGAGAGGCATGGCAATTCTGTTGAAATGAAGGCAAGAACTGGATTGAGCTGTCTTATCGCTGTTGCTCTGCATTTTGTAACTTGATTGATTTGAAATGCTTATTTCAAAAGGCCCAGAAAATGCTGTATTTTTTCAATGGGGAGAAACAATACAAGATCTAAAGCCAAAAATTTTATGAAAGGACAAAAAGAAAGAGGTTAGCCAAAGAGATGAGTTGACTTCAGACTTCAAAGCATTCCAGTCATACGATGTAGGAAAGCACTCAGAACCCAAAGAGTTCTACAATCTTGCAGTCCGAGGACCGAACTGCAAGAATCAGAATGATTCTTCATGAATGTTGGAGAAATATAAAAACTCAGCCAATGCCGTGGCGACACTGACAAACTCCTTCAGCTAATAACAATAATATTTGACACAGGAAATGACTAAAGAAAGTATGCCAACATTTACTTGAGTAAATCAAAATTTTATTTATTATTTCAAATTTTCGTCTGTCTACAACAGACTTTATCAAGAAACTGACAAGCAAAAAACGTATACGTGATAAGACTGCAAACAAGTTGCTAAGTGACAATTTATTGCCATGCAACAAAATTGCAACAAAATTTTATAAAAGACAATTGTCACTGGGGAGCTGTGAAGTGAACAAAAATAATTTTATTTTCAATGACAACATACTTCTCAACGGACACAAGGCACGTGAGACAAAAAATGACGTGACAGTGACAGAAAGAGAGAAAAATGTTCCAAAAACTACTAGTCTCCGATTTTAAATTTCTGTACCCGTTTAGTACGTCTCCAATCATGATAACCGTTAAGTCCCTTGTGGATAGTGCAAATGGAGCCAATCCAGAACTTTTCTTTTTCAAGCATAATGCTTTCACGTTCTTCAA
>RDPX01000075.1:1661205-1672359 GCA_003991215.1 Morbakka virulenta
CGTAGCCGGACGGCAACTCCTTTCGATATACCATTTATGGTTCCTTTTAGGTGACAGGATGAACCATGCAAGTAAAGATGTCTGTAAGTTATATATATATATATATATATATATATATATATATATATAAAAGATGTAATAAGTTGGAAAGAATAAAAAAACTACACTATCCATTTCGACAAGCCTGTTTCGTGATTTTATTCACTCGTCAGGAAATGTGTATATATATAAAAGATGTAATAAGTTGGAAAGAATAAAAAAACTACACTATCCATTTCGACAAGCCTGTTTCGTGATTTTATTCACTCGTCAGGAAATGTGTGTATATATATATATATATATATATATATATATAAATATATCAGTGGGCAACTAACAGTCTTCGTTGGGAAAATTACATTTTTCGATGAGATGGATTTTGTGTAATGGCTCTGAACAGCGACTAAGGGTCTCGCTTTTATCACTAAGACGAAGCTAAGTTCGCTGCTGTACCCGGCAAAATTAAGTCCTGTTCTAATCGGCACAGTTATCAAAAAAGTTGGTCAAATCATGCGGGAGTTTACCCACAGATCGTATCTCTTCTTTTCTATCGTAGAGCACAGCACCAGCCCATTGATTATGATGTTAGAGAAAATAAATGATCGTTTTAACATCATTTCCTTGTACATTAACTCACAGCGCACCTGGTCGTTGGTAGTTCGAATTGGTGAGAATAGGATCTTAGTTTAAGCAGTCACAATTTTGTTTGTGCTGTGTGATAAGCGTAGAGTAACTAGGAAAGTGCTAAGGTGAGGTTATTTTACACTGGCAGTAGCCGATCAAGATTATTTGCTTATAGGTGTAAAGATGCATTCTGAGCTACCGCGCCCCTTTACATCGCGACCATACCCTTTGACTCAGTTTTATAAGAAGCTTTTCAATCGATAGAATTACTTAATTCACATAAAAAGGAAGATATCTCTGTGTGTGCACAATTAGTCAGAAGAATATTCTGATGTTGACGAAATATAGAATCATTTGGCTTTAGTCAATACCTATCAGACTTAGCTGGTTCAAATACCATCCAAGATGATGTAAGAGTCACAAAGAAATTTATATTTGAGAAAAATGCACCACTCGAATTTAACACAATAAGCTGCCAGATAGTGCCAGATAATATTACCAATACTTGCAATCTAAAAAATCCAGCCACCCCAATAAACCAGTCAGGATGCAAGGTGACAGGACCGGTGGGAAAAGGAGGTGAGGGGCTCTGCTAAAGCCTTCCGATACCATCACAGTTAGCCTGTCTAATTTAAAAATTGACTTTCCTCTTCCTCTGCAGTTTTCAGTAAGTTTCAGTCCACAACTGTATCAAATTAATAACTTATTTAAGTGGCAACAGAAGAGGAGACAAGGGGGGATGTTTATTTGTCCTTCAATATTTCTACAAACATATTAGGAACAATAACTGATCCGAAAACTTTCAACCAAAAACCTCAGTGGCTTACCAAACTTTCTGATTATTTGATAGATGTGCTTTCATATATCAGTATAAGTCTTGACCACATGGACACATTGTTATCGGTAGTGTTGGATCACTTTTTGAGTACATGTTAATTAACAATTTGGATACAATATTCTTAAAGCCTTTCCCCGCCCATTTTTCTGGTTTCTCGAATGTACACTGGTGCCTTTTCCTTAATAGAACTCTTCTGAAATAAAACACTCATCGTCAGCTCTGTATTGTAGATTGCGCTCACTTCAAAGCTACCTATTGATTCTCTTTTCTGCGAAAGCCTGTTAAAAGGATCTTCTATAAAGGTCTTATTTAGACGGCGCAAAGCTATACTATTCTTTGAATGTAAATCAGGGTCGTGGATGCCTTTGCTTTGATTAGAAAGTCGAGGGTCACATTTCAAAGACTTTATTCTTTCACATTCCATAGCCTTTTGCCCAAGAAATAACACTTATTTTGAAGAGGGATCCATATAAATTGGCCTCATGAATTCATGACTTATTCTGGGCCTGGATTTTCGGACAGAGAACGAGCTTGATACAGATGAGCTAATATCTCAATCTTACTAACTTGCAAAGACTAGGTCTGGGATTTATAATGGAGCCTAAAAGAAGAAGCATAAAATCGTTGGACATGTAGCATATATGCCCTGTCAAAGCCATTGCATAACACTGTGGTCGAGCATGCGAGCACTGGTGTTGCTATTTCAGAAATATTCTGTATACATTTTTTAGTGGAAGTACTAAAAGGTAAGACATGCCGTAGTATTTCGTTTTGAACACATGCCTTTTGAGTGATACTCATATCCAGAGTAGTTTTACGTTTTTATTGGAGGCAGTTAAGTAAAACGAATATCTATTGTTTGGCGATTACATACTTTTCAAATGGCTGCTAGAATGAAGTAATTTGCCCAGAAATGCTCAATAAAAGACACTAAAGCCAAGTGCATTTATTTTACCAAAATGTAATAGGACTAGCTGTAAAACGAAGAAAAACTTGGTAATGAGGTATATAGGTAACCTATTTAACAAATTCCACTAAATTCTTATCAAAAGTATTTTATTGGAAAGCAGCAAGTATTTCAAATGTTTTGAGTAATCAGTGTTTTATTCAGCCAAATTCTTATTTAGATCGATTGATCGAAAATAAATATTTTTGGTCACTAAAATGTTTTCTCTTCTTTAGCTTTTAGGTCTAAAGGATTTGCAGATGCGACTAAAGAGGTAAAGAATGCAATCTTTCAAAAAGGAAATGGATCGCACGATCTAAATCTATACGTTCAGTATGAGCAAGGTTTGAAGTGATACAATCCATCCTAAATAACATGACAAGGTCACAAATGTTTCATGAGAACACCAAGGCGCAAGATGTTTAGTGGGTATCAGATGACTCTGATTCTACAGAAAGAAGAATTAAATAGAACTGACAACATAACTTTAGTAAAAAGCACTGTGCACTTTCTAAAGCAAGTGAGAGACAACGATATGACTATGACAAATCACACCGACACACGTATCGCGTTTCTTGAGAAATTGGACGTTGATAACCTACAAAAAGAATACCGACGAAACCATAGGATGCATCGAATGCCTGTTTGATTTGACGAAAATCAATGTACAACTGCTTCCATAAGTTTTACGGGAAACAGTTTAAGGAGTTTTTTGGGACATTTTGATAATGGAATGTGGGAAAAATTTAAATCGCTTCTTTGAGACTAAGAAAACATCGATGATTGTTTGAAAGCCTCCTCTGTCTGAGCCATAGATCGGAAGCATGGTGGACATTGTTAAGTTCTTCCCAAGCACTGTAAACATCGACCCTGTTATTCTTCTCGCCGAGATTTTCAACTTTGTGGCACATGCCTCGTTGGTGGAAAAGGTATTTGATTCACAAGCAGATCACGAGAGAGGAAATCGTTCTATTCACCCATAAGTGAGTGCGATCAGCTAGTAAGGGAAGTGCCTGTAACCGTGACGAGGAAGGAACGAACGTTTAGTCTCCTAAAAATCGTGAAACACCACTTCGTAAACAATGGATGGCAAACGGCTAGAGTACCTACTGTTGTCGTTATGTAAAAAGGATATAACAGACCCACTAGATGTTAATAGCATAGCGAAGGATTGACCTGACCTAAAGATGACGAGAATTCACGTTAATAAGACTTGATTATAACGACTGATAGTCTTGCTTTGTTAGCAAATTGTACTTGAGATATTGTCATGTTGCTAGGCAAGATAAAAATACCTAAATATTTCTGGCCCTCGCACGAACTTCGTTTTCCTCCTTATGGCTATTTTTAGATTATTTATTAAACATAGCAATTTCTAGGGCTAGATATTGGCAACCTCCTCGTGGTCCAGCCTGCAAGTACCAACCTAACTCTGGGAAACTAATGCCAATACCTGAAAAACAGAAACAAACTAGACAATCTAACGACATGTCAAAGATACATGAACCATCTGGTCCAGCTATCCTTCAATTAAATGTAAAAGGCCTTACACGACCAAAATTTGAAGTCATTCAAAAAATCGCCATAGACAATTCAATTTCCGTTATTCTACTGCAAGAAACACATGCCACCAATGAAGACAAAATCAAGATATATGGCTTTTCTCTCATTGGTTCAATCAAACACTCTAAGCATGGTATTGCCACTCTTGTACGTAAAGATCTTCCTTCTGTTGAAATTGGCCGCAGTAATGTTGATAGTGCAGTTGAATGGCTAACCATCTCGATCAATGGAGAAATTAGAATAACAAACTACTACAAACCACCTAATTCTCCGTTTGAACCACCATCTCATTATGATCACCCAGCAATATACTCCGGTGATTTCAACTGTCATCATACAACTTGGGGCAATTCTAGAAATAATCCGGATGGGCATGCTCTTTATAATTGGTCTAGCACATTCGATATTAAGTTGCTTTTCGATCATAATCAACCAAAGACGTTTCATTCTGGTGCATGGGACACCTACACGAATCCAGATATTACTTTCTTCACACATGATATCAACAGCTCTCTGTCTCATCCTGTACACACTGTTTTGGGTAACTTTCCAAAATCTCAGCATCGACCTACAATCATCCATCATACAGCTTTGATCGAATACACACCAACATCGTCACTACCTAGATGGAATTTCAACAAAGCCGACTGGGATAGATTTAAGAATTCAACTAGAAATATGTGTGACGATCTTCCATCTTTAGAATCTGATTTAAATTTGTGTTACACAGCATTCCAGAAGAAACTCTTGAAAATAGCTAAAGATACAATTCCAAGAGGTTTTCGAAAGAACTACATTCCTAAATGGGATACCAAATGCAATGAACTTGCTTTTCAGCATGAAAAAGCTCAGTCTCTTGAGGAAAAGTTGTCTTCAGCTAACCGTCTTATCGATCATCTTAATTCTAAACGGAAAGAACAATGGGCTGCCACTGTCGAGGGCATCAATATGAAACGATCCAGTCGAAAAGCATGGTCAACTATTAACAAACTCACTGGCCGAAAAAACGTCACCCCAAATCCCAGTTTGATTAGTCCAAATGCAATTGCTTCATGTCTTCTAAGCAATGGGAAGTACAAAAACCCTAATCGCCAATTTACAAGAGAAGTAAATCGACAATTGAAAGTAGAATGGAATTCCCCATCAGTAGATCAAAACCTTTGTGTTGAGTTTTCAGATGATGAAATAATATCTGTCATTAAATCACTGAAAGCCGGTAAAGCCCCAGGCACAGACAACCTACACCCTGAGTTCTTTCTTCACATCCATGAGAACTGCATTCAATGGCTACGATCTTTCTTCAATGTCTGTCTGCGTACAAACAAAGTACCCAAAATATGGAAACTTGCAAAAGTGGTTGCTGTGCTTAAACCCAAGAAACCACCAAATGCTGCTAGTAGTTACAGACCAGTAAGTCTGCTTTGTGTTCCCTCTAAGCTTTACGAAAGATTACTTTACAATCGTATACAACCAATCACTGAAACGATCTTACCCAAGGAACAAGCAGGTTTCCGGCCAGGTCGATCTTCCCAGGATCAAGTTGTATTACTTACAGAGGATATTGAATATGCTTTTGACAAGAAACTTAAAGCAGGCGTTGTATTTGTTGACCTTTCTGCAGCCTATGACACTGTGTGGCACCGTGGGCTTACACTGAAACTGTTGAGAACAATACCATCCAAAGAAATGGTTCGTGTCATTATGACCATGATATCACAGCGGCGATTTCATGTACATGTGGGTGCAAAGAAATCACGCTGCCGAACCCTAACTAATGGTGTACCACAAGGTTCAGTCATTGCTCCACTTCTTTTCAACCTGTACACACATGATATACCCACAACTATCAGTAAAAAATACATATATGCTGACGATATAGCCCTTAAGACTTGTCATAAGACGTTTGATGTAATTGAAAGAACATTATCACGAGATATGGATATCATCAGCAAATACTTCAAAAATTGGAGACTCAAACTGAATATCACCAAAACTGTTTCCAGTGTGTTTCATCTTGTTAATCGAAGAGCTGATTATGAACTCAATGTCTCAATATCTGGCATGAGGTTACCTTTTGAGAAAACTCCCAAGTACCTTGGTGTCACACTAGACCGTACTCTCTCATACAAACATCATTTGATTGAAGTCTCTTCTAAAGTTACCAAGCGATGTAACCTACTAAGGCGTATTGCTGGCTGTCGGTGGGGTGCTGATTTCTCGACTTTGAAATCATCTGCTTTAGCCTTGTGTTACTCTGCTGCGGAATATTGTTCTCCTGTTTGGAGCCAAAGCCATCACTGCAATAAAGTTGATGTTGCACTTAATGAATGCTTGAGACTAGTGAGTGGTTGTATAAAATCGACTTCAACTGATGTTCTTCCTATTCTTTGTGGTATTGAGCCTGCCGACTTAAGAAGAGATAAAAATATATTGAATTTATATAATCGTGTGCTATCAGAGGAAAGGCACATTCTTGAAAAATTGGTTGAATATCCACTTACAAACAATAGGTTGAAGAGCAGAGTTCCACTTTCGAATCGCATGCACCTTTTAGCTTCCACCATAAACGATACTGCATCTGTCAAATCTTGGGCTGCTGATGTGTGGAAACAGCGATGGAGTAATACAGACAACCAGCTTTCCCAATTTATTCCTGAACCTACGGTGAAACCTCCAGGACATGACCTGAAGCGTGAACAATGGGTGCTCTTAAATCGATTACGATCTGGATATGGACGATATGCCGATTTCATGCATAGAATTGGTCTGAGGGACCATCCATTTTGTCATTGTGGTGAAATTCAATCCCTTCAACACGTATTGATTTGCCAACTGATAGGTATTCGGGGTGATATCAAAACTGTTGATGAGGACTTCCGTTTTTGGCTCAATGACAATGTCTTAGATATTTAGCATTTTTTGTTGATCATACGCATATATATATATATATATATATATATAAATATCTATATATATATAGCACTTTCTTCATCAAACAATTCCATAAATCTATAAATACCTTCAAAAGAACTGTTAAAATCGAAAATAGGTGAGGCACTTTAGATTTAATAAGCTCATGAAAACTTTTGACACCAAGTAGGGATTTGTTAGTATAAATTAAAAATTCTTGACTTTGTCAAAGGGAAATCTAGCAACAAAAACATCAATGTCATTTAGGAAAGAATTAGCAGAAAATAATTTAGTAAAATGACTAGGTTTTTTCTGTAATACAGAGAAAACGAAACACCATCTGAAAGTTGAAGTATCAATAACTTACGAGAAGTAAGAATAGAATTGTAGATGTTCTAAAACGTCCAAGTCGAAACGAAACGACTTTCAAGTCTTTCGGAAGAAATAAAAATACAAAGTTGTCCAGAATTTCAAGATTTAGCACCAACAATCACTCTTTCATAAGCATTAGTACCCTCTAAAAAGCCACACGAAATTAAGCACTTCCATTATATTGAAACTGAATATAGGGATAGTTATAGTGAGCAATGACTAAAGAACGATAAGGATTGTACCATGAAGAAGAATGCGATTTGACGTTTTAATTGCGACTAGATACAAATGTTTCAATATCATACCATTCTGTAAATGTAGTTACATCATCAGAAGCCGACTTTCTAAATAAAGGCTGAACTCTAAAGAATATTAAGATGAACATGAATAAGTCTATTCTAGTTCGCCTGACCAGATTAAAGATTTATACAATAATATGGCTTGCCATCAAAATTTGAAGAGTTGGCCTTGGCACATTTTCATGAGAAAACGGGCATATAACTTGCCACTGTATTCCCTTCAACTGAGTTTTATTTCTAACACCACTTATAACGAGACTCAAATCCAAAAAGGCAAAAAGTAAGGACAGTCGATGAATTTGCTATGTTCTCAAAATCGCAATATATTGATTTTTTTTAATAGAAAATTGTTGGATTGCAGGGTAACGGTGTTTTATTCTGAAAAATTAATATTTTTCTTCTTTTATCATGATTTTGTTTTGTACTTTAATGTGTTTCAACAAAGTAATCCATCTAGTAGTCGATTTTATACGAAATATTTAAAATTTTCTTATTGTGGATTTGAATTCTAAACACAGCAACGTTACAAGTGATCAGCCATTTGTCTGAGCTAAGGTCATGTAATAAGCATTGAAGTCCCCAAAGATGTCTGCAACATAATTCTTGTTCAGAGCAGTACCAATGAAGTTTGATACTGTTGCAAGAACTTGGGGAGAATCAGAAAGTGGAGATAAAAAAAAAGAATAAATTGGTAGCAAGTGGCCTAAAGAAGAGAAAAATCTAAAGCACATGACAGGTCCAGCTTAAAATTAAAATTTGTTTGTAGCCTAACAGCTGGAAGATCATGTCAAGAATATTTAGCAAGAACATGAAGATGGTTTGTAGAAATTAGTAGAAATAAAGGTAAATAACCCTCAACATGAAGATCATTATTACTAAACCTATACATTAGGCGTGTCTTACAAACTGGAAGAATATGATACGTAAAGAAATACAGGAAGGAATCCCTCTGTAATTTCAAAAAGCTAAGGAGAGATAAGTTTATGAAGATGATTTTTTTTGGGGGGTCTGTTTAGAGTATATCGAGTCTACAATCTCCATTACTGGGCTAGTCTTAATTCTGAAATTTTTTTTGACTGCCTGGATCATCGACATTCTTCTGGTTACTGAGGTCAGATTTTGGCTGCAGAATATCACATCAAAAAAATTGAAAAAAGTTTCTGAAAGCTACGCACCAAATGCAGAACATCACCAGCTAGACTAGTTGGTTAAATGGATGGTATTAAAAGGAAAGACAGCTGTCACTCCGTATCCCAGGTATGTGAAGGTGTCGCATTACACGATTCTTTGCAGTAGCTGATGATCACTGATATTTTCTTGCTTTTACCAAAAATCTGCCAGTAAGTAGGTCTGTTAATTCTCTATTAAAGGTGCATAAAAAGTTACGTCACACTTATCCAAGCTGCAATACTAAGACTACAGTGAGGAAAAAGACATTTTACACTCTCGCACAAGTTCTCTTAACCTGCCTATGCCCTTTTTGTTAGAAATTGTTTTGACTACATTGCTCACTTCTCGTAAACTGGATTTTTCTCCACTTATGATTATTGCCTCAGACACGATGTGAGTAATAGACTTTACGTCGCTGCTAGTTTCTTTATGCATTTGGGCTGGTAAGTTCTGAAAGTTATCTTGTCACATTGTAATGCATTTTGTCGGATAACATCCTGTTGATTTGCTCTTCTGCCTTGTACAAAGGCTGACATGATACTTTCGTTGCTCATTGGCTGCAGTTTTTGCAGAGCTTTTGCAGTGGTTCTTTGTTATTAAATATTTTGGTTGTTTTAAGACTCCTTTTGTTCTTAAAATTGACGATTCCGAAAGTTTTTTGTATGATTTCTTTATGATTATTCAAAAGGTTAACTGCGGTCATTAATGCTTCAAAACAGTTACGTATTTGCACTAAGTTTCTGTTGCTTACCTTCAGGCCAGTTCTCAAAAAATTCACTAACATTGGCCAATACTCATGTTTTGTTCAAGTAAAAGCCAAGATAGATTTCTGCAGTCACTGTTCTATGGTCTGAAAGCACATTGTTATACACTTGGCAATACTTAGCATATTCAACATTCATGTATTGTAGCTGTGCCTTCGTTAAATGAGGATATTTGAAGGTCAAATCCTTTCCCTAGCGTTTTAGTACATGATGTTCATATCCATCAGACTACATTCATAGGAAAATTTCAGCAGCATCACAATTTTTATTTGCACCCAACTGATATTTTGTAAATTTAGTCTTTGATTAGGAGACTAAATTGCTATTCATACTAACAGTTACAAGAAAAAAATTACAGTAGGAAACATATGTTTTATCTGTATCCTTCCTTTTCGTACCGGAGGAGCTTCCAAGTACAAATTTATGTCAACCATATTAAATTTTACTTCATTTTATGCTTGTGAAATGCAGTATTATGCACACACATAACATTAATTACACTGGTCAACAGCACTTTTGTTACCAGATAGTTTAATATCATTTCCAGTACAGTTTAAGGCGCTGAACACGAATCTGGGCTTAGTTGTTTTCAAGCACGTCCAGTTTGTTTTTTATTTAATTTTCAAAATTTTTCAAATATGGTTTCAAATTGCTGATCAACTAGGTTGATTTCGTGTAAAAACATGTAGGTACAGGGATTCCAGGGTGTCTGAGTTGTTAAGCAAGCATTCTGTGTTATACTGTTACTACTTCGGAGGAATTTTGATGGAAAACATGTCAATTCACTTTCAATACTTGGGCTATTCATTACGTAATTTCATAAAATCATAATATTTGTGAATTACGTAATTTCATGATCAGAACAAAGATTCTCACGTGTAGTCTCTCTTTGTTCCACACATGAATCTCTATTGGCTTTTGTTTAATCAGATTTTAGCCGCTGTCTATTTGCTCTAAAAACAAGACAAGAAAGGATTAGGCCTGCTCGAGAAATGAAGCTACTGGTAATGCCTTGTTTATTTCTTAAACAAAGTTATTCAGATTCAGTTGTGTTGTCATTCTTAGCCGCTCATCTCAAAGATATTGTAATACTTCACTACTCTGTGCAAAACATATTATTCTCAACAAAATGCCCCCCCCTCGAAGAGGATGTAAAAACAATCCTGATAGCTTTTGCTACATTTGTGGAAAATTCATTTTTAAATCACAACCCAAGCCACTAAGTCAAGCTGTATGCAGTGCTTATAGTGATTATTTTGAGTGTGCAGTTGGTGATCAGGATAAGCAATGGGCACCTCACAGCCGTCGTACATCTTGTTATGTGACATTACTTGCTTGGAAACGAGGTGAGGATAGAAAAATGCGATTCACTGTGCCTGCTGTATGGCGGGAACCAGTTGACCATGTGCCTGATTGCTACTTTTGTTTAACGCAAGTTCAAGGCTACTCCCGAAAATCCAAGCTTACTGTGCAGTATCCAAATGTTACATCTGTACACCTGCCAGTACCACACGGTGTCGAGCTTCCAGTTCCATCATCTACGAGCCTTCAACAAGTTACAGTGACGGATCCAGTCCATACAAACCATCAACAGCTGAGCCGCATCTCGTTACTCAAGCCGAGCTCAAC
>RDPX01000075.1:1677172-1707862 GCA_003991215.1 Morbakka virulenta
ATATATAAAACTATATATATATATATATATATATATATATATATATATATATATATATATATATATATATATATATATATATATACATATATAAAATAGATATTTATTACGCTCTGCATTTATGTATCGAGCACTCTAATACGGTTAACCGAATCGAAAGCACCATATATATATATATATATATATATATTCTTACACATATAAATGTATATATACACATATATAAATACAGAAACTGAGTTGGATTTTAAGTGACGACGCCTATGCTCCTATGCTTCGAGAATACTACGTAATTATTAGGCCTTTTATCTTTTGGGAAGTTTGTTAGTTGACTGAGCATTGCTTAGAAAAAAATCATGAATAAACAGGGAATAAATTTCTCAACAGCTGTGTTATCATTAATTCTCCCTAGGATAATATTTAGCTCTTAAATGTATTAAGGACAACATTATTTCAGAACCTTGACGGATAATTTTTGAATATGTTTTTAATCTCTTTCCTTGTACAAAGAGTTTGTGAAAGAGAAAAAATACTCATGTCCGGGGCAGTGGCAACTGAAACAGCATTTTAGACTGAAATATGAAGAATGATAGCAATAACAATTTTGAGAACAAATTCAATGATACTGGTAATATACAATGATTTATTTCCAAGTGAACCATAAAACAGCCTGAATTGCGTTAATAAGTTTTTTGTAGATTGCATTTTTATCATTATCAATACCATGTTTACCCCCTGTAATAATTAGGATTCACAATAACAACCAGTACAGTAGACAAAATCTTTAAAGAACACAAAGTGTTGTTTTAAAGGAATAAAGAGAATTCAAACAAATCTAAATTAAAGATATAGATTTTTACTTGGCCAAATGATTCTGATGAATGCTGTATTTTACATTGTATTTAAAACAAGCGTATTTTTAGCATGCGTCTCAAGAGCTAAAGGAGACGATGATCTGACAGATCGTCCTACTGTTGGTGTTTTGGCAATGGCAGTCACAGACAAGTCAGCTATGAAGCTTTGGCCCCAATCGAAAAACCTAAGTTATATTGCTGGATCCTATGTAAAGTTTATTGAAGGTGCTGGAGCAAGGGCAATACCTATTTCAGATCGTTTCAGTGAAGGAAATCTCACGCATGCCTTTGTTAGGATGAATGCATTATTGCTGCCAGGTGGAGAAATCAACTTAGAGGATTCGCATTACAAGAAGGCAGCACGGTATTTATTAAAGCTTGCTATTAAAGCTAACAAAGAAGGTGTGTACTTTCCAATCTTTGGTATCTGCCGTGGTGCACAGGCTCTACCGGTGTTTGTAGCTGATGATTTGGATATATTGGAAGAGACTGATTCTAAAAATGTTTCCCTGGCAGTCAAGCTTACTAAAGGTTACGAAGAAAGTAAAATTCTTGGGGATATGCCAGATAAAATAAAAAATGCGTTACAAAAAGAAAAACTTACATCACATTTTCACAAGTATGGCATTGATCCCAAACATTTTGAAAAAAATAAAGCACTTAAGCAATTTTTTCGTCTCCTGGGAACAAGTAAAGGTGGAGATGGGAAAGAATTTGCATCTATCTTTGAAGGTAACATACATTTTGTATTTGAATAGGTATCAAACTGATTTATCTATTCGTCTCTCCATTTACTCACCTCTCTATCTCTCCATTACTCCATCTCTCCATCTGTCCATCTCTCCATCTGTCCATCTCTCCATCTCTCCACCTCTCCATCTCTCCATCTCTCCATCTCTCCATCTCTCCATCTATCGATTCGTCAAGCTATCTGTCCATCTATCTATCCATCTCTCTACCTATCTATCTATCTATCTATCTATCTATCTATCTATCTATCTATCTATCTATCTTTTATTTATTTTCCTTTCTCCCCATAAAACTTATATATTAGGTATCTAATTGTTCGTAATTGTACTTGGAGTACAGAATTAGTGGAAGAGAAATGTTTTAATCGTTTTGCATTTGTCAGTATTACAAATCTCTCCAGTTCATTAAACTAACTAACGTTTTTATAAAGAGGAAAAGGAAGCAAAGTCTAAGTCTAAGTCTTAGGTTGGCAGATAACAGAATTATTCTGGATTGATAAAATGAAAGAGAAAAAAGAATTTCAAAAGAAAACAGTATTGCGAGACCACAAATAGTTCGATAATAATAATAATAATAATAGTAATAATGATAATAATATTAATATTGGGTATAATGATGACGATAATAATAAAAATAATAATAATAATAAAAAGCCTGGGAACTGGTATGATCGAAAACCTGAGATTATAATTGAAACTACTGATGAGAAGATCCTATGGAATATGACGGTTCAGTGCGATAGGAGAAAGGAAACTGGACAAACTCATCATTGATAATAGGGAAACGGCTCCAGTAACCAGGGATAAAAGGATATCTGAAATAGAAAAATTTAAGGTTGAAAAATATCATGATCTAGAGCTAGACATCAAGCGACTCTGAAATCTGAGCAGAGGTATTATGGTACCAATAATTCGAGCACTAGGTAGTGTTTCTAAAATGTTTCAAAACTTTATAAAGGGTATTGGAATCGTGCTAGAACCATATACTGTTAAAAACTGCAATATTAAGGACAGTTAGAATAATAAGAATAGAATTAGAATGGTGAAATGTGAGGGACATTGTAAGAAACCTTTGGCTTTTCGTAATAACCAGCTTCCTTATTAGACGCTGTATAACATCTTGTTGTGCTTTTAACTACTGGTGTAATACTGTAATAATAATAATAATAATAATAATAATAATAATAGAAATAACCTGCTCTGGGTACTGACAAAAAACTGCATTCGGTTGTGGTGTTACGACGTGAGTAAATGAGGTTATCCCTTGCTACATCTACCTCCAGGTCTCTCTTTGGCAAGGTGTAGCGCCTGTTAGCCTACCCAGAGACTTTAAAGTACCGGGTTGGCATGTAGCAACTAGGGTGGGAGAAACTCTTTAGCCTTGGCTGGAAACCTCCCTAGTGATAGTGTCACTAAAAAAACACCCGGGAAGAAAACCTGTCACAAACCAATTCTTATAATTTAATATGAGTGCTCGACGTAATTTAACCAATAACGACATACAGGGGACTAGAACTTTAGGTGAAAGTGCCTTGTTCGGTAGGGGGAGACACAAGGCNTGGTACCAATAATTCGAGCACTAGGTAGTGTTTCTAAAATGTTTCAAAACTTTATAAAGGGTATTGGAATCGTGCTAGAACCATATACTGTTAAAAACTGCAATATTAAGGACAGTTAGAATAATAAGAATAGAATTAGAATGGTGAAATGTGAGGGACATTGTAAGAAACCTTTGGCTTTTCGTAATAACCAGCTTCCTTATTAGACGCTGTATAACATCTTGTTGTGCTTTTAACTACTGGTGTAATACTGTAATAATAATAATAATAATAATAATAATAATAATAATAATAATAATAATAATAATAATAGAAATAACCTGCTCTGGGTACTGACAAAAAACTGCATTCGGTTGTGGTGTTACGACGTGAGTAAATGAGGTTATCCCTTGCTACATCTACCTCCAGGTCTCTCTTTGGCAAGGTGTAGCGCCTGTTAGCCTACCCAGAGACTTTAAAGTACCGGGTTGGCATGTAGCAACTAGGGTGGGAGAAACTCTTTAGCCTTGGCTGGAAACCTCCCTAGTGATAGTGTCACTAAAAAAACACCCGGGAAGAAAACCTGTCACAAACCAATTCTTATAATTTAATATGAGTGCTCGACGTAATTTAACCAATAACGACATACAGGGGACTAGAACTTTAGGTGAAAGTGGCTTGTTCGGTAGGGGGAGACACAAGGCTTCTCAGACCATAGTCATGCGAAATCCTTATAAAGCAGAGAGAACTACCATAGGAAGAGAATTGAATAAGATTGTGATGAGGTCCCATTTCAAGTGACGCAACTGAGAGAGGTTTCAGAAAGATAATGCATGAGATCTGGAAAAGCAAGGGACTGTTTGATCTATCTGATCAGAAATTGGTAGGACAAACCCAGATTATAAAAACTAATGGTTTGGTTTAAGAAACTGAGCTGGATGGGCTTAAAAATGAAGTTAAATTTAGTGTTAATCAGGATTCCCAAAGTAATGATACTGAACAAAATACTGAAATTACTACTGATTATGGTAAAGTTTATAAAAATGAAAGGGCAGAAGAGAGAAAAATGAGAAGGAAAGTAAATGAAGAGACTATGAGGAATGATAAACTTGGTGAAGAAGACATCGAAACATAGAGGATGTTGCAAGAGGAACTCACATGAAATGCAATAGAAGATTCATTAAACCAAAGGCTTTGTGAAAGGAAAAGATTAAGAGAAGTGACTACCCAAATCTACCGAGTTATTCTCTGTTTGGAAGTCAACGACTTTGCACAACGTAATGAAGTCCTTAAGCCAGCTGCATACGTTGTTATGAGAAGTTTTGGAATTAAGAAACGACAGCTGGGAAGAGCACTGATCCATGGCGGAAAAAGAGATTGACAAAAAAAAATAGGAGGGATAAGGAAAGACATTAGCAAATTGAAATGTCTTGATAATACCAAAAGTGATTGGAGAAGGGAGAGATTGTGTGATAAGTATAACATAAAGAAAAAGGACTTACGTTTTTCATAGAGGAACTAAAACAGAGGGCAGTGGCAACAAAGGAAAACATGAAAGGATGTGAAAAAACAAATGGGCAATTACAACAGAACAGATTGTTCAAAACAACCGAACAAATTTGTTTGAAAAGCTAGAAGGAAAGAACAGGGAAATGATGAAATACCGGATGCTAAAGGAAGCAGACAACTCTGGACATATATTTGGGACCAGATACTAAACAACACCGAAGCAGAATGGATTGGAAAATTTGAAAAAGAGGTTGATAAAAGGTCCAAGAATAACCTGATATTTTTATCGCAACTGACATGCTAAGAAAGCAAACGAATAGACTAAATAATTGGAAATCACCAGGGCCAGAGCAAGGATTTTGGATAAAAAATATTGTCACCACGCCTAAGGATGGCAGCATTATTTATTGAAAGCCTCAAATTTGGAAATGTGCCAACTTGGCTCTCTAAGGGCAGAATAGATCTAATTTTGAAAGGCCAAGGAAAAGGTAATGCAGTCACAAACTATAGGCTAATAACATGCTTAGCACTGATGTGGAAAAGTTTTACTAACTTTCTATCAGAGCAGATATACCACCATGTAGGTCAAAACAAACTACTCCCCGAAGAGCAGAAAGGATGCTGGGAAAAGTTAAGAGCCATGAAAGACCAATTGCTTAATGGTAAAGCTGTTATAAAAACTGTAAAAAAAGAGCAGTCGGCTTGGCCATGGGTTGGATTAAATGCCTTGATATATTTAAAGTTGCAGATAATATAAAAGATCTTTTGAGAAAAAGAATGTTGCAATTGGAGACTGAATTGACAACAGAAGGAGAAAACTTTGGCAAATTTGAAATATAGCGGGGCATTTTACAAGGATATAGTTTAGCCCCTTTACTCTTCATTATTTGGTTAATCCCGCTGTCACTAATTCTCCTTTAATTATGAGTAAGCTACGAATGTGGTAAGTGTAGCCAACCAGTGTATCAGCTTTTATTTATGAATGACTTGAAACTCTTTGGTTAATCAGAGAAACAGCTGGATATTCTGATGAATACAGTGCGTTTATTTAGCGACGACATTAGAATAAAGTTTGGAATAAGTAAGTGTGGAATAATAATTATTAAAAAGAGAAATCATGAACATAGTGAAGGAATAGAATTACCATCTGGAGATAGAATAAAAGAGATTGACATGGACAAAGGTTATAAATGCCTTGGGTTGCTGAAAGCCGATAGTGTTAAAGACAAATTGATGAAGAAAAACATAAAATCAGAATATTTAAGAAGGATAAAATGGTATTAAAATAAAAATAATTATAATAAAAGTGAATCAAAGTAATAATGTACCATAAATTGTAAACCTCAGTTGTCTAACTTTGTTATCCAGGGGATGGTCTTACAGCCACCCAATAACTGAGTTTTTAATAACTTCTAAATCGATACTAAGATAATCCTTAAATTTTCTGCGTTTCCTGGAACCATACAAAAATATTTTTTTATTACATTTTCAACGTTATTTATCGACGTGACCATTAAATCCATATTTGGCAAGTGTTAACTAAGGTTTTTATTAATACTTGTTACTCTTTAATTTCAGCAAATCAAAACAAGTGACTTCGCACTTTCTTTTAGTCAAACTTTTTAAAGTATAGCTGTAGTAGCTGTTATGAAATAGCTTTAAGATTTTATTGATTTTATTGCTCGAGAAATTTTAAAGGACCTTTCTAGTTTGATCAGATGACTAATCTGATTTTTTTAATGTTTTGTGAATTCAAACAATTTTTCTGGGCAAAGCTTATCTATTTTCACTTTTTTTCTTTCGAATTAAAGCCAAGGATTATCCCTTTTATGGACTTCAGTTTCACCCAGAGAAGCCAATTTATGAATGGAACCCATACATACAGGTGGATCACAGCCCAAATTCAATTGCTATAGGACAATATTTTGCCAATTTCTTTCTATCAGAAACAAGAAAAAATACAAAGCATCGATTCAAAGATTATGATGAAGAAATTGCTTGGAACATAGAGCGATACCCATTAACATACACAGCAATAAATAAAAAAAGCCATACTCCATTTGACACATTTTATTTGATGTAAATTTTAAGTGCTTGGAAGTCAAGACGACACGAACACACACAAGGCAGAAAAATTCTATTTTATTCAGTTGTATTGTTACTGCAGGAGCAGAAACAGAATTTTATGATTTTCAAAATTAATTTCGTAAGGAAGCGTCGGAGAATTGCTTGTTAGATATGAAAAAAGCATGACAAACATGAATTCATTTGGCAATGTAATTTGTAAATTTTTTTCATGGTAGTTGGTTATTCTATTACTCTTTTAAGATTTAGAAATGGCGAGGTCAGACATTGTACAAAAAGAAAGAATGTCATTAGAGTAATATTCTCACTTTTTTAAAGTCTTTTCAACAAGTTTAATTTTTTTTGGTTGTAAACACAACAATGGGAATGTTTTGTTTTTTTTGGATATCATCCATGTTGTAGCAGCTGTAGCTATGACAAAGGTAATTTGGAGATATTTCCTTGAAGTAACTCTGTACTTTTCAGTTCAGATTATACTTCCTGCACACATCATTACCTTACCATCTCAATCATCTCAATCATCTCATCTATCTATCTATCTATCTATCTATCTATCTATCTACATATCAATCTATCTATATATTTACCTATCGGTCGACTTGTTGATTGATCTATTGATCTAGCCATCAACATCGACCCACAGAAAGGAAAAGGAATAATTAACTTCAGGAGACTTAATTTTTAGGGGCAATTTAAAAGTATAGACTAGACATCTTTTGTATGCAAAATGAGTAATTGTTAATGAATAAGAAAACTAGTCTTATTCTGAGTGCCAAAATATCTTTAAAGGACGAAAAACATCTTTTTCAAAGAATATTCAAACTATTTAAATTGATCACATAAAAGTAACTGAAATTTGAAACTCACGTTTACCAATGCTTAATTTCGGAAGAGCCTTAAGCGGATTGACTCCATCTGCCTTAGCAATTAGCTACCAGGAAAATCCTAAAATTATTTGCTATCTTTATCGTGATTTGAATGGAGGCAACATAAGCTTAAACGCAGTTATCATTTACGAGGTAAAATCTTGTTATAGGTTTCAATATCAATTTCACTTTTTCAAACTTTCAAACTTAACAAGCCAAGTAAATATATACAATTTTTAAATCCACTTAACAAACTAAGGACAATAACCTGCACTTTTAGGGTAACATAATATATCCTCAAGTGCTTTAGTCTTTCTAAAAGCCGAGCAAAAGTTGGGTTATAAGTTACGCGTCCAGTTGTTGCCGCTTGTTCACTTCCAATTCTGTTGCAACTCACAGTTCAACTCTTATTTCAACTTTCTCATTATTTTATGTCTTCCTTACCATTTTTTCTTTCTAGCCAATCTTTTTTTGTGCTAACTGAAGTAAGTAATATTTGCCATTCAGATTTTCATCCCCTTTTAGTATTCGAAACAGTTAGGAAATGCCGCATAGTCCTATATTACTTATAGTTTTGTACAAACTAAAGCCGTTAAATTGAGAGTACTTGAGTAAATGTGGTTTGAGGCGTGCAAATCAACCAAGCACTCTATAGAATATGAATTGTAAAACGGAGAAACTTATTAAGCACACGATTGAAAAGTTATTTTCGTCCACATTACAATTTTTAATTAAAAATTCTTTCTTACCGCAAAACCCACTTTCTTCTAATTTTTAAGGATGTCAAGATGTTAAGAAACTGAAGAATATTTATTTGAACTTCACCTTTCTATTAAAGTTAGGGCCAAACGTATTATGTTTATTAAGGTTGGATCTTTAACGAGCGCGATCACTTTGAGCTTGAAATTGCTTCTGCTGTGGTTACTGGATTTTTGAAAACAGCATCTATAACTTTCACAGTTTTGCTATATTCACTTGAATAGTTTNCATATCAATCTATCTATATATTTACCTATCGGTCGACTTGTTGATTGGTCTATTGATCTAGCCATCAACATCGACCCACAGAAAGGAAAAGGAATAATTAACTTCAGGAGACTTAATTTTTAGGGGCAATTTAAAAGTATAGACTAGACATCTTTTGTAAGCAAAATGAGTAATTGTTAATGAATAAGAAAACTAGTCTTATTCTGAGTGCCAAAATATCTTTAAAGGACGAAAAACATCTTTTTCAAAGAATATTCAAACTATTTAAATTGATCACATAAAAGTAACTGAAATTTGAAACTCACGTTTACCAATGCTTAATTTCGGAAGAGCCTTAAGCGGATTGACTCCATCTGCCTTAGCAATTAGCTACCAGGAAAATCCTAAAATTATTTGCTATCTTTATCGTGATTTGAATGGAGGCAACATAAGCTTAAACGCAGTTATCATTTACGAGGTAAAATCTTGTTATAGGTTTCAATATCAATTTCACTTTTTCAAACTTTCAAACTTAACAAGCCAAGTAAATATATACAATTTTTAAATCCACTTAACAAACTAAGGACAATAACCTGCACTTTTAGGGTAACATAATATATCCTCAAGTGCTTTAGTCTTTCTAAAAGCCGAGCAAAAGTTGGGTTATAAGTTACGCGTCCAGTTGTTGCCGCTTGTTCACTTCCAATTCTGTTGCAACTCACAGTTCAACTCTTATTTCAACTTTCTCATTATTTTATGTCTTCCTTACCATTTTTTCTTTCTAGCCAATCTTTTTTTGTGCTAACTGAAGTAAGTAATATTTGCCATTCAGATTTTCATCCCCTTTTAGCATTCGAAACAGTTAGGAAATGCCGCATAGTCCTATATTACTTATAGTTTTGTACAAACTAAAGCCGTTAAATTGAGAGTACTTGAGTAAAAGTGGTTTGAGGCGTGCAAATCAACCAAGCACTCTATAGAATATGAATTGTAAAACGGAGAAACTTATTAAGCACACGATTGAAAAGTTATTTTCGTCCACATTACAATTTTTAATTAAAAATTCTTTCTTACCGCAAAACCCACTTTCTTCTAATTTTTAAGGATGTCAAGATGTTAAGAAACTGAAGAATATTTATTTGAACTTCACCTTTCTATTAAAGTTAGGGCCCAACGTATTATGTTTATTAAGGTTGGATCTTTAACGAGCGCGATCACTTTGAGCTTGAAATTGCTTCTGCTGTGGTTACTGGATTTTTGAAAACAGCATCTATAACTTTCACAGTTTTGCTATATTCACTTGAATAGTTTTCTCCTTTTTTCACAACACAGCAAACTTTCAGTGGGATTTGAATGTCTTTGTTTATTTAAAATTTGGTCTGAAATAATAAATATTTATGATAAACATTATCAGAGGTATCTTCTGGACCATCTTTTGTTCAGTAGTCTATAAACTTACTTCAAAGACGCAAGACTTACAAGTACAAAAAGACGAATTGCGCGGCAGTTCTCCTTTTGTAGTTATAATAGATAAATATCCTATAGTTATTATGTACATACACATACTAGAAATATTTTAACACTTTAAAAAAATTATCATTGGCATATTTACGGAGGCAGGGTAACCTGACATTAGATATCAGAAAAAGGGCTGTCGCGATTTTTACACAATGCCCGACATGAAGAGACAGCCATTGGAAGGAAGTTGGAAACCCCTCTCTATTTATTAAAACGATCCACATTTTGTTGACTAATTAGATCTTTTGTCTTATAATTATAAGACAAGAGAGAAAAACTTCGTTCTTACAAGCCATTTTTGGAACCGACGTNATCAGAGGTATCTTCTGGACCATCTTTTGTTCAGTAGTCTATAAACTTACTTCAAAGACGCAAGACTTACAAGTACAAAAAGACGAATTGCGCGGCAGTTCTCCTTTTGTAGTTATAATAGATAAATATCCTATAGTTATTATGTACATACACATACTAGAAATATTTTAACACTTTAAAAAAATTATCATTGGCATATTTACGGAGGCAGGGTAACCTGACATTAGATATCAGAAAAAGGGCTGTCGCGATTTTTACACAATGCCCGACATGAAGAGACAGCCATTGGAAGGAAGTTGGAAACCCCTCTCTATTTATTAAAACGATCCACATTTTGTTGACTAATTAGATCTTTTGTCTTATAATTATAAGACAAGAGAGAAAAACTTCGTTCTTACAAGCCATTTTTGGAACCGACGTATTTTCTTCAGATATGAATTCAACTTCGTTGTGCATGCTTCAGGATGTACAAGATAAAACAACAAGGAATAGACAAGGTTTCACGATTCACCCAGATACGAGGTGATCTGTTTCCTTCAACTAGTGAATACACACTCTATTTTACAATCACTGGCTAGTATATATGTACAACATTTCTTAATCTAATTTAATCATGTGAGATCATGTGCACCATAACTTTCTGCTTCATCGTGCTGACAGTGGGAGGACGTAGGATGTTATGATGTGGTTACACAAGTTTCGAACTCCTACGTACAAACAATTCAACTCCTACATACAAACAATTCAACTCCTACATACAATTACTCATGATGTACATTTCAAACTTATTGTCTCTTTTGGCCTTCAACTAATTACTCTTCCGAAACCCATGTTTCTGCTACCTGCATTGTTTCTTTGACAAGTTTTTTAAATTCCTTGTACTTTTTTCCAAAGTCTGTAAAGTTTGTATGCTTGAATCGATGAATACAAATTCTTTGCTGCAGCCAGTGCTTTTTGCTTGAAGTGACATGTTCATATATTTTTGTCTTGTCGCATTTTAGTAAAAACAATTTTCATTAGCATCGGCTACAATATTGGATAAATTGCTTTTGTCTGTCAGAATTTTGCTGTGTGGCTCCAATCTGGTGGTCTCATGTTGCTTTAAAAACATAAAGAGTACTGTCCAATTTGTCTTGTATTCGTTGTAAGTTGTCATAAAGTTTTGGCGTGACTATAATAAGTGTACGATTCATCTGAATTAGCAAAGAAAACCTTTTATTCTAATGCTTCCTTTACAACTCCATAATAGTACAAAGGTCACAGTGTGACATGTGCAGTGCACACTTTTTGCAAGTGAGTTCATTAGAGCAACTCTGAACTCTAATCCTTAATTTTGTCAATCATTTTTCCTGACATGTATAAACCAATACATTTTATATCGTTGGAATTTAAACCGTTAACATCGAGTAGCTTTCACAGCATTTCAATAATGGTTTCCCAGTCGCATTAAAAACAAAACATGCTTTCGTATTGAAAAGCATAAAAGCCAATTAGATTTCTTTCAAAAGTCCTTTTTGCATCGATTCCAGTAGCGTAATACCATCTGTCTAGAAAAATTCAACCATGTGAATTTTATGTAATTAAAAAAATTTTTACGATCTTATTTCAAGGGGTGACAGATCCTAAACAAATAGTTCTTTTCGCTTTCTTCAGAACTTTCAATTGAAAATCTGATCTTTGGAAAAGTTCTATTAAAAAAAGATAATTTTGAATCCTAGAGTCTTTTAATAACTCGATGACCATGTTTGAAGGACAGACCGAATCATTTGCAGCAATTGTCATAAGTTATAGAAGGCTTATCATAAATATCTGAGACATCTGTTACGGAGTAGTTTAGTATAGGTCTTTCACCCATCTATGTAAGATACTTTTATATCTACCTATTGAAAAATTACACAAAATACCTTGTTTTGTGAGGGTAGAAGTAGATAATTGCAGCAGTGAGTTTTAACAATTTTGCAAGATTCACTAATCGCCATTGGCAAGGATGGTGTATACAAAAGACTTATTATGCCATGTATTCAATGGCCCCAGCTAAAAGTTCCCTTCAACATTTGCATACTTTAGAGCACATTTTATTTGTTAATTAATAACCATCTCGTGTTTAATTTTGGTTTCATTCTTCTAATAGTAATTTGAGTAAGTGAAGAAATCAGCAAAGTAGGAAAATAGCCTAGAGTTGCAGACGACAACAACTTCGATACCTGTCGAATTTTGAACTTTATTGTTAGGCTTTGGTACCTTGAACGCAAACTCTGAGCACTTAAGTGTAGCTCTAAAGAAATTGTTTGCAATTTGTTTTCGGCACGTGGTTTTAAACTTTCCCATGTGCATAGACTGAGTTAGTCTTTTGATTTTTATTTATGTTATCACAGTTTTGTTTGACCTGTTCGTGAAAATCACTATTTAGCTGTTTTCCAGTAAAGTTTATCAGCTTTTCGATTTTTCCTGTCCTCTAATTTAATCTGACGTGAGAGCAAGCCCCTCCATGTATCAATAAGAAGTTCATACTCCATGTTGTTCATTTTGCAAAAATGTTCTGTGTTATAATAGCACCTAGAATCACAAACTTTTCTAGTTTTACTTTTTCCATGAATTGATAATGTACTGACTGAAAAACAGTTCAACTACTGATAGTTGGAATTTCCAGATGTAACCTTGAACCTTCAGATACAATCTGTAAATTGCATCTTTGAGATATGTTATATTTCCATCGACGCTGGAATTGTTGGGTCGATGTTAGCAAATTCTAGTTTATCTAGAAGTTTTCATCAATAAATGATGACAATTTTGCAAATTTGTGTTCAAATATATTTGTTCAAATTTGTATATAATGTTTTAAAAAAGTCCTGATTACATGAATTAACAAAATAGATAATTCATCCTTATTAAGTGTTTAAGGCTAAAGAGAATTTAAAATCTGTAGAGTTTCTTTAGTATTTATTTTCCTTTATCGAACATCAATAAAATACAGTATTAAAAAGGCCCCTTTCCTGCACATTTTCACTATACCCAACTAAGCAAATACAGCACTGATGACACAGAATATTGCTTCCTTCTATTTTTATTATTATAATAAATTATTATTATTATTCCCATATTCTGTGTTAACAAAAAAATACGGTTGGACAAATCCAGCAACATTGTTGCTAGTTCATAGAAATATATAAATAGCAATGACCATTATGGTAAAAAATTATATAGTTATAACTCTGACCAAATGAATTTCGATAGATTTTTATACTAAATTTGTCATAAACGAAATTCGTTAAAGATGTAATAGAGACAAAGAAGAGGCTAGGAAAAACCCCTCATATTATGTTCGTTGGGAAGGAAAATTCGTTGGTTTTGAGAATTTTAGTCATCAAGTGGATATAGCTTCTTGCAAATATATACATCATACTTAATTTTTGGTTGAGTTCATTTTCACAAAAAGAGTAACTTGCACTAGTGGACAATGTCGACTGGTGTACTTTACTTTATAATTAAAGAATGGAAATTGGATGCATTGTAAGGATAGTTTCTCCACGCAAGTTAATTTTTGATGGTTCATGGCAATAGAAAGCCCACAAATTTCCAGTTACTACTTGAAAAACTTTTCCATACAGGATCTAATTTAAATGGGGAGAAATGTTGTTTTTTTTGTTGTAGTTTCATCCTACATCTAATTGAAAAGGTAAGTAAGGACTGAATTATTAGTGTTATCACGTCTTCAACACAAGATTTCATTTTCGGCAAATGACTTTCATTTGTAAGCTATATTTACAAATTACGTCTAAATTTGGTAAACATGAGACAATTCTTCTATATCACAAAGAATTTAATAATGCGGTAAGAAAATATTTTTACTTTTATTTTGAATATTTCAACTTGATTCACACTTTCTTGTACAACAAAACAAACATTCTGATTGCTATTAAAACATCAAATAATGAAATAGCCAATTTCCTCTAGGATATTTATTTAGTGTAAAGTAGAACATAACATGAACACTCAATGCTTAATTTTCTGATGATTAACTGGCTAACCGGTTTGAAAACAGGTAATTAGAAATTCAGTTTGTAGAAGCAAGTCGTTTTCGTCACGGTTACAAAATACTCTCAGAAACCTGAATGAAAACTACCAAAAGAGGATCTGTTCTTTAAATGTAAGTTCATCTTTACCTTATCAGTAGCATTTTATGTGTTTTTAATTTATTGCTACTTATTGGCAACTTATTAGCCATCGTCGCGAAAATTTGATGGATGCTGAAAAAAGCCACAACTAGGGACACTGCAATAAGTACTTTCTCTCTTTCGAGATTCTATTAAGAGATAACTTTTTTTCTAACAAACCAGTCATATAGTCTACAAATTTTGATAACTTTACCGAAAAAGGCTTAAGGTCTTTAAAATAGTTGATGAATAAGGACATCTTAAAAAGCATTAAAACACATATATATGTATGCATACAAAACATTGGTATTGTTATTTTCTACATTTTATGATTATCTAAGAGAGGCTTAAACTATACTGTAATTTATCAGAGTCATATATACTGTAACAACCTTTTACAAATTTTATCAAAAATTTTAATCGCATATTTAGTTGTCAATAATATCATTATCTAGATTGAGAGAAAAAAACACTGGAATAAAGCACATTAAGAGGTAATTCTACAATACTATGATATATCAAAAGGATAAACAGTTCAGTGCATTTACATGTAAAGTGGATAAAGCAGACAATATTGACACTGCATTGCAGCAAACTCGTTTTTAAAACCTGATTAATTACTATTAACAGAATTTGAGTTGTAGTTATAAAGCTGTAAGTTATTAACATCTTAGAGAAAATATTGTAAAAATTAATACATTTGGAATTTTCTAGGTATATACGCGACGCAGTTTAACGAAAATTGTTTAAAGCCGGATTAGAGTTTTTGAAAGAATACCTGGAGCTGTATGGCTGCACATTTGTTAACGTACAATAAAAAACTGCCCCTATCAATCAAGACATTTCTCTGCATTTACTTCAATGTTAATAAAGTAAAAATTGTAAAGAAGATATATGTTTTATTTTGTTTATCAGTCAGAGACTCTTAAAAGAGACCGTTCTCTATTTCAACTGCTTCATAATCACCGCTATTTGTTGCCTGATTTCTGAGGTTATGGTTTTATGTAAGTTGAAGCTGAAGGCAAGAGTATTTTGGCACAGTGATAAGCAAGAATGACGTCCAATTAAAAAATATTTATAATATTGACCTCCTAGCGAAAATAAGTAGACAAACGATGTTCTTTCGTTGTCATAATTAAGCCATTTTTTTTCATTCAAACATTTGTTATTAACAAAGAAAGCAATTTGAACCATTCCATTAAAAAAACTCTCAGTGGTTGAAACAAACCTAGTTTTCTATGAAATTCGTTATGTCTTTCTCTAAACATACTTAGGTCACTCGGATCCACTGGTCAGATGGATAGCAAAAGCAATTTTTCTTTTTCAAAATTCCAGTTGATAAAAGATGTTGCTGGTTAGGTAACATTCAACTCATAGCCAATTATCATCTTCGACTGACGAAGGCAAAAACTATCTAATTTTGCTTTCTATTCTCTGAAAATATAAAAAATATTTACTAAGATTGTGCTTAATTTTCTTATTATCTTGATTTTGAATTCTTTTTCTTATTTGTTACGTGCTTCCAGGAGCAGAAGTCCTCAGGCTACTAAAATATAAGAGAAAACCTTATAGGTTTTACATATTTGTTGTAAATTTAATAGCACAACCACTAACAATTTAATATGTTTTAATCATTGTCCTTAAGGTTTCACTCATAAAACATAAGTCATAAAACTTTTAATAAGCTTTGCAAAATGAATCGTGTTTCTCGTCCATATTATGAATCTTCGTAGCAAAATGTCTCTTCTCTATGCAAAGACAGAGTATTCATTAAATTTTGAGATGTTTTATTTTATAAGATCCAATCGAGGCTCCTGGGCGTGGTGTTGGTGGGGGACAATTAAGTGAGTATTTTCCATCCAAAGAGACCTAATCTTCAAAATCTATTTCCGTGGAATAATTTAAAGAAACACTGACATTGTTTATCACTTCACTGCAGTCATAAAAGAAATGGATCACCTTTGTTACAATTCCTAGTAATATATTTATATCCAATATTGAAGCTGTGGCCCAAAAGATGATGAAATCCTGTGGTCAGTTGAAGTCTTTCTAGTTTGCGCTTTTATAATTTTTTTTGGATATAAACCTTTTTAATACTCAGAAAGAAAACTTTTTTTGCAAGGAAATTCAACATGTCTAAAAAAACTCCAGCATATTAGATTATTGCCAAAAAAGAATATGAATTAGTTTCATAGTTACAAAACATAGTCGTACCTCTTAAGGTACTTAATAGTAAAAAATGTTGTTAATGCCAACACATTTTAAAGATAAATCACATATTAAATGTAGTTGGAATAGTTTTTACCATCCCATTAAATCTTAATGCAGTACTAAAGGATTCATAAAGGTCAGCATTATTTTTTTTCAACGCGGTGGAGTAGCCACTTTAGGGGGCATCCCGTCAGTCTGAGGAGAGTAAAGCGTTCCGCTCTGAAGTTGTTCTCCAGCAACGTCCAGAGTAGCTTTGAAGGCAAATTCGGGGGTCAAAGTCCCTTGCACACTGGAAGTAGTTTTAGTTTGTCGCTGCTCTGTCTCCTCGACTTTGTGCTTTCCTTCTTTGTCACTTTGCTTCAATCTGTTGGGATAATATCTCTTGGAACTGGGAAAGGCATTTCTGCACAGCCAGTTTCCAGGCCGAACGCTCAGTGGCCAAGCCTTCCGATCTGTTCAGGTTCATTTTTACAGCCTTCATATCCCTCTAAGAGACATCTTTGCATTGCAGCTATGGTATTCCTTTGGGGCGCCTTTCCGGCACAGATTTTCAATACAGAAGGTCTTTTATGATTCTGCATTCCTCCACGCTCACAACATGATCATACCAGTACAAATGTCTCTGTTTAAGATGTGCATACATGCTGGGGACAAAGAGTCCAGGACTCACTCTTATACAACAGTGTGCTCAAGGCACAAGTTCTGTACACCACGGCCTTGGCGTGTTACTTCAGCTTCTTTTGACAGTCTGTGGACATAGTAGTGGCTGCCTTGTCAATGCGCTTATTCAGCTAGGAAAGAGAGAGAAAGGGTGTCGGAGATTGTTGACAATAGGTACACGAAATAATGGACAACCTCCAGTTCATGCTAAGAGATTATGGTACTGGGAGGTAAGTCTACGTTCTGGCAAATAACATGTGTTTTCTTTAGGCTGGTGGTCAGTCCAAAGTCTTTGCAGGGCTTATTGACATGGTTCATGAACTGACGAAGCTTCTCGGTTGAGTGGGCAGAGACAGCTCCACCATCAGCAAAGAGGACGTCACGGAGGCACTTTAACTTGACTTTGGACATTTTTCTTAGTCTGGAGTATTTGAAGAGTTTTCCGTCTGATCTGGTCCCAAGAATCTTCAGCAGGACAGGAAAGAAAATTCTGAACAGGGTAAACGCAGGAAAATAGCCCTGCTTCTCTCCACTTTGGATCTCGAAAGGATCTAATATTGAGAATTTAAAAACCACAGTTCCCTTCATGCATGCGTGGAAAGAGCTGATGGTGCTGGCAAGATTAGGTGAACATCCAATATTGTTGAGGAAAAAGGTCCTTCTCTGGTAACCAGGTTTAATCCTTTTGTCAGTTTTAAGAAAGGTATGAAATGTGGCTGTCGTTCCTCCCTGCACTTCTCCTTCAGCTGCCGGAGGGAGAACATCTTATCAGTGGTGGGCCTGTTGGACCTTAAATGTTGATTCTGAAGCCATTTCCGAAATTGGATGTCGCCACAAGGCAGCAGAGGTTTGAAATTAGAGGTTATCTTCCTCCGGATGATCATCTTCACGAAGCATCTGGTTTTGAAACCAGAGATCTGCCTTTGCCTCTTCTATCAATGGAAACAGTTCGGTCGAGCTTTTATCTAAACTACACGAGAAGACCAAGGCTTGATTGTCAGAGGCTGTGAGAGACACATGCCACTGGATGCATTTTATAGGTGATTGGAGCTTATCCTCATTACCACCCCTAGCAAAAATAACTTTAGAACAAGTAGTCAAAAAAAATATGAAAGAAATTGCTTAAATTTACGAAATGACATGTTTGGTTGTGAGAAAAGGGTAACAGTTTTTAACGTACAGCTTTGTAATTATGTACCCCAATACTCTATGGTCCTGTATATCAAGCTCATGCCTTGCAGTTTGAAATGACCAAGAGTAAGGAGAAAGCATAAGCACTTGCCGGACCATTTTTGCGTCATTATTTTCTTTTAATTGTGTTTTCATTTTTGGTTTTAACGTCTTTCCCCCCAGTAACTGGGGCCCAGAGGGCGCGCTTCATGGTGACTTTCATTTAACAGTGAGAAGTTTCTTGGCCGGATGTCCTTTCTGACGCCAACCAATGGCTTTTTCTGTTGTGAAGTTCCAAAGTCGCCAGCTTGGGGAATTAAACCCGGAACCTTTTGGTTACGGTGCAGCTGCACTAACCAATGTGCCACGGCTCCTCATTCTGGCTTCATTTTTATCTGTCCAAAATAAGCCAATCGTAATTAAATTCTTTTTCCTGGTATAAAAACATACATTTTGAAATCTAGCAATGGAGTTTTCTCTTGCTAGAAATCAAATGGATTATCCCTAAAACATTCATACGTTTAAGGAACAATCAGTGACAAATATTTACTACATACTAGGAATTTAAATGTGTTCATGTGTTCACGTGACATTAATAAAGTGTCAGTCATTTCCATTTAATATGTCTTAACAGCAACTTGTAGTCACATCCTGCTGTTACTTTAAATTTATACGGTCTCCAGATGTTGTTAAGATTAATACCGAATACTGTGACAATTTCCCTACGACCGCACTATGGTGCATCATCTGATATCAGCTCAGTAAAGGGTACAAAAATATAGATTCTCAATAAGCTTGTTAAAAGTGGTAGATTTCTGGTTCATGTTATTAGTGATAAATGAAACTTGCCATATTTGTTGAAATAAAGTATAATTGATGTTGATGCTTAGAATGCATCTCAAATAGGTTTGGTGAAGCTACACTAGCCACATCAGATGCTTATTGTTTAATGCCTATGAAACATTGGTAATGTCCGAACATAACTATACTCTCGTTTCCTACTTCCAGAAGGCTACAGATGCTCTTTGGTTGGTTTTGTATATTTCTGCGTCTCAGGGGCCGCGTTTCTACGATTTTGTTGCCAGGGAAACAAGTGTTTCAGTCTCATCCATTTACTTGTAAATAACTTTTAAAGAATAAACTTATCCTTCGTTATTATAATGGTTGATTTGACATTATTATCTAAATGGGTATCTATATTGAAGGTATATTTAAGTTAGTTTATGAAAATTTTAGCAACTTAAAAACTTTCTTTTGATAATACTCATTGCTACAAAATTCTGAATGCCAATGAATTTGTTTCACTTTGCCTTCTTAACAGGTTCTTGATGTTGACATCAATTATACTTATCATCTTCATTGTCTCTTATAATGGCTTTGCAGAAAAATACGTCCCTAAGAAGAGTAAGTTTTTAGACTTAATTTTCGTGTTGATTAATTATACTAACTGAAGAATATGTTCAGTACTATTTAAAACGTCAGTCAACAGGTATATTGGATTGGTTTTTTTTTGTATTTTTGGTGTTTCTTATGTCTCTGTTTGAAGACAGGGCTTTTATTTTGATGCATTTAAACTTGCCTACTTTAGAACTGTACTATTCTGATAACCTTTTCTCAATTGGTTTGTAAATACTAACTGGCATAGGAAAGAAAATACAAAAAAACCTTAAATTTACGTTTCATTAACGAATATAACAAAGAATATTCCATCATGGAAGTGGTTGAACTGAATCTGGTTTTGTTCAATAGAGAAAATAACATTCTTGCCATTGATTATACAAATGACAAAGAAACTATTATCAGACTCATGACTAATCGAAAGGTTTTTCGACTTAAAAGGGTATGTCTTTTAATTAATTGGTATTGAAGTGCTATTGTTTTAGGCATTATTATTATCATTATATTATTATATACGAATTTTTTAAAAGGATGTATCTACAGTCATATCACATATACACTATGAACATATATATAGTGTTATCACAGATGTCCTGTCCAAAATATAGGATATCAGGTAGACTTCGTGGAAAGCTCAGCCTGAATCGTATGAATGAGACCATCACATCACTTAGGCACACAAAGTGTTAGAGATACCCTAGAAATCCTAGATATTTTAGGACGTCTTCTAGGATATCTGAAATTTCCTGGTCGGGTAATATTATGTTCTGCCTAAACCTTGTTTAAAAATTATAAAATCATTCTTTTTTCTTAGATTAACATGGAGCTCATTGAAAAGAATTGCTCCCCGATAGTATAAAGATTTTCTCGCTATTTCTATTTCTGGTGTTAATGCCAATTTGCCTCCATTTATAGTATTCGTTGAATTCACAAACACTTCATCAGAATAAAGACACTTGTGGAAAAATGTACATAACTTCTTGTTGTTGGTTGATTCGATTTAAGGTATCTTCTCGCCTTTTCAAATTATCACCTACACCCGTGTTTCAAGTTGTGGAATTCGATTTTTGCTGTATGAAGGAGTCGAACCATGTAATGACAAAGAATAGTATGTAAAAATAGGGACGATAAGGGACTGGTAGATGGTTTTCGTAGTTTTGGAATCCATAAAGTTTCTCAGTTTTCGTAAGTGATTGATTCTCGATAAAGCTTTCTTGATCGTTTTCAATAGATGTTAGGTCATACTAAGTGAAGTAGTTAAAGTAAGTCCCAAGTACTTATACGACTCAGTGGCAGCAATAGGTGTGAAGTTATGTTGTACATGTAAGGTGTAATCGTCCAACTTTTTCATTCCTTGACTTGTCCCAAAAATCATTGCTTCCGTCTTTCCTTTTTACAGTTTATAATAAGTTCTTTCTCTCTTCCACTGTCAATCTGTCAGAGCACTAAAGTCTTTTTAAAAGTGTTTCTCAACGAGACTCTTATCTTTATCAGCAAAATATATCTCTGTATCGTCGGCGTACATTAACATACTGCAAGATGACAGGGTTCGGATGGCATCGTTAAAGTGTAGTAAAAACAGCAGTGGAGCCAGTATTGATCCTTGTGGTACGCCATAAAAGATTGAGTAGGGTTTTGATGCTACATTTTGATAGGAAACCTGCTGATTTCTCGCAAAGAGGTCAGCCATTCACTTTCGATTCCTGAGATACCATATGATGCAAGTTTATTAATGATTGATCCGTGGTTAATCGTATCGAACACTTTACTAAGATCAATAAATACTGCAGCAGTAAACTGTCCCTTATCCATTGCTCGTTGGATTTCATCAGTAAAGAATGCGGTTGCGTGCTCAGTTGAACGATGACGGCGGAAACCGAATTGTTTTTCTGATAATAAATTGTTCTCCTCAAGATGGTCCATGAGTTGCTTGTGGACACACCTTTCGAAGATGTTGGAAAGCGCAGGGAGGATGGTGATTGGTCGATAATTATCGATACTGTCAGATGCTCCTGACTTGAAGATTGGTGCTACACGTGCTAGTTTTAGGTCATTTGGAAACATTCCTGTTCGTAGGGAGAAGTTAATTACATATACTAAAGGTTTAGCAATTACATGAGCAGAGTCTTTCAGATAGCATGTGGGCAGATTGTCAAGTCTAGTTGCACATTTTCGTTTTAGTTTTTTCAGACACTATAAAACATCTTGTTCTGAAACGTATTGGAACCGGAAGGGTGGGGCATTGTTAAAACGTTGACTCTCGTATCTCCAAATAGAGTCTCTCAATGGGAAAGCTTTTTTCTTCAGTTTTATATCAATTGATGAGAAAAATATACAGAATTCCTCACTGATTGAGTTTTTGTCGCTGACGAGCTTCTCTCCAACTTTGAAGGTTTTTGTCGTTGCTGTACAGGTTAAAGTTTTAACAGGAAATATTTCTTTGATAGTTTTCCATAGTGAGTCAGGCTTATTTCGGTTTTCTTGCAACTTCGAAAGTAAGAGCGTTTTGATCGATTCAGCTCATTTTTGACGAAATTTCTCTTTCTGCGGTAAGCGTACCAGTCACATTCACGTTTTGGCTTTTGTGCTTTTCGCAAAAGTTTGTCATTGGTATTCATGTGGTGTTTCAATTCATAAGTTAACCTTAACCAATTTGATGGTTTTCCCTTCACAGTTTTTTGAAAAAAAGGAGCGTAACGATCAATGGTGTTTTGAAGAATGACTTTTAAACATGTATAAGCCGAATCAGCTGTTTTTTCACTGTATACTTGATCCCAATTGGCATTCAATAGTTCTCTGTTAATTGCGTTTACGTTATTTTTAGAGTAATCTCAACATCTGAGTGTTTCTGGTTCGTATTTGGTTGAATTAATTTTATGAGTGCAGGCTGTTAAGTTATGATCACTCAAACCAGCGATAACTGTTGCGCTGTGGCTTATATTTAATGGATTGTTTGTTAAAATAACGTCTATTATCGTGGAAGAAATTTCACTGACCCGTGATGGATCTTTTATAAATTGCATGAACTCATTTGTCTCGAAAATGTCTGTTATTTCTCTATGGTCGTTAGTGTTTAAATAATTGCAATTAAGATCTCCCATGATAATTGTCTCTTTTCTTTCCTTATTAATTTTATCGATCTTTTTATGGAGAGTCTGTGTGAAACTTTTTGATAAGTGTTTTTAAGAGTCAGGGGGTTTGTATATGACACAGAAAATGAACGATTTACTCAAGTTTGGGGAAATTTCAATCCAAATTCCTTCAACGTCTGGATCGTCCAAATCCTCTCTGATGTTATAAATTATATTGTTTCGTATATAGGCTCTAACTCCACCTCCAGGTCCGTTTTCTCTGCAATGTTTGATTAAGTGGTACCCCGGAATACGGAAGTCTGCTACGGTAGAGTCTGTTACAAAGAGTTCTGTGAGAGAAAAAATGTCGACTTTCTTACACTGAATAAGAATTTCTCGAATTTCGTTATGTTTACCCTGTAAACCACAAATGTTCTGATGGAAGTATTTTGATCCTTTTCTGGAACAAAAGTTTTTTATTTCTTGTATCGTAGTTGGCCCAGGACATAGATGAATATCTCCTGATATAAGTAAAAGCATAAACAAACTCAGTGGTTTTCCTTCATAAAGCTTCTGTTTTCGAGTAAAATTCCATAACGATCCATATACAAAGGATTCATTTACCAGTAAATAATTTTCCACTACTGCAAGCTCAAATTCAAAATTAAGTATACCCCCAGAGATAAAAGCTACCTTTTAAACAGAAAGCACAAACAATACCAATAACAGAAATCTTGACATGACTGCTCTCTCTGCTCCCATCTTGAATCGATGCTTAATAACAAATCTCGAAAACAAATCTCGATCGCACGATTAATACTCATGGAAAACTACTTTGAAGATATCACTCCATGTAGAACTTGGTTTCCTTACTGCAAATATGATACTAAGTACAGCAACAGTAAACAACAAGTCCAACTACCATGATGTGTCAACTCCACATGCCAAGAGATAAAAGTTAACCTTAGACTTTAAAGTATTCAAATGATATGATATAGAAAAGTACTTATACCCCAACGAGTTCCACAATCTTGAAATCCGAACATAAAATGTCCACAATCACATGATATTAACTATAGCTCTCAAAGATACGTCCGCCATCTTGCAATCTTGAAATGATAGTTTTGCTTATGACTCAAAATCTCGATTTTTAAGTAGAAATGAAGTCGATGAAAGTAAAATAAATCAAACTCGGTTTAAAAGTACTAATAGACTATTAAATTGGATAGTAACTTTTGAAATAACCATCGGATATTTATTTAGAATCCTGAAAAACAAGTTTCTATATCGGAGCAAGCGAAATAACGTCTGTTCGTCAAGCTAGATGGCTCCCTAGATCTAGATTCTTCATAAAAATGGAAAAAAATAGCTTTGACGCAAATGAAATAAGGGTTGAACAAAGCGGAATCTGTGTTTCCTGATTTAAACACAGAGTTTAATATAGTGATTTCTTTTTGCATTATTTTTTATTGAATTATTAAAAAGGAGGCTTTTTAATAATACAATCTATGATGTAACCACAAAATTGAAATGAAACATGGAAGCTGTAATCTTGTTTTTACCTGCAATTTTCTTGGCATGATTTTTACGGTGGTGTTTTTGTTACTTCAAAATTTTGTAAGTCTGGAGATAAAACAAAGCCAAATCCTAATTAAGTACCTCATTTTCATTCTTTCAGCTAATATATATGTCTGTGTTTGGGATGAATAAGCAAATTAATCTTGGCACTTTTTGTCAGCCATAGTGATAAAAATTTTTTTGTTATCCCTCCAATACATTCTCAATGATCGTTTGACGGCAAAGGAGTTTCCTCTCATTTTATTTCTCAACTATTTTAAACTTCTGCAGTGATCAATTTATTACATTATTTTTTTAAATTATTTTATATATATCTTAGTTGGATCAAATCGAATATAATCTTTCTCTCTCCATTGAGAAGTAAGCACACTGTATTGCACCAAAATGGATAGCCTTTTCTCTCTGCTGAAAAAATATAGTATAGTGTATGGAGTTGTGTTGTACCTGGAAATTCTTATATATAACTTTTCTTGGTCAAGGACCCTACAGCAGGGCAATATGCTATGAAAAGTAATGTTTTGTGAAGTATTTTCAACAAATCGAAAAATCTACTTTGAACATATTTTCCAGTTCTTTCTCATCGTTGACAAAACTGCAAGTCTCCAGGACCAATTCTATTCTTACATATATATATATACATTTGCTTTGATATTTTCTCCTTGACAGTGAAAGAAAAAATTGTCAATGTAACTTGACATTGGAATTAAGGTAGTAAAAGGACAAATAGCAACAAACCCACGTTCCCTTCGTTGCACGATTATCTAAACTTAAAGAAAATTACGTTAGTGATGAAAATTGACAATTACTATTATCTTTTACTTAAAAAATATGAAATTCTTAAAAGCTCATTTTTATTTTTTAGACCACCTCGCAATTGTTTCTGGGGATTTCAATCTGGCAGCTTTCTTTGAAATCACTAAATCAACACCTGAAAAATGCCACACAATTGATTCAAGAGGAGGATTCATGCAGCTTGCAGCTCTGTTGTTTGCACTGGAAAATGTAAACAACAATCAGTCATTATTGTTTGGTCACAAGTTGGGAGTACAAATTTATGACCTCTGTGCGGAAAAGAGAACAAAGCTTTTAACACCATTGCTTGGTCATGTGGTGGGTGCAATTGGTCCCAAATACTCTGATGATTCCAAGTTTGTTTCCCAAGTATTTCAAGTTGCTAAACTTCCTGTGGTTAGTTATGACTCCACAAGCATCATATTCTCTGACAGAAGCCAGTTTCCAAATATTTTCAGGACTGTACCCTCTGATCACAATTTAGCGGAAGCAATGGTTAACCTTGCTGCAAAATTTAATTGGAAATATATTGCTGTAGTATACTCTTATAGTAGTTATGGAAACAACTTGGGGATGGCAGTTGTCCAAAAATTGTCAAAAATAGGCGTTTGCGTTCCAATATTTCGATTTATAGCTTCCGAGTTTAATAATATTGATTCAATTGTTGGAGATATAGTAATCAATGGTAAGATAAATGTAATATTTTGCCTGCTTCATGATGATCATATACTAAAATTTTTAAAAGCTTTTAAGTCGCGATCTGAAGTGCAGCGAAAATTTACTTTTGTTGGTAGTGATGGTTGGGGATCAAATATTGATGTTGTGACTGATATGGAAAGTATTTCATCTGGAGCTATTACATTTTCATTCATTCCTTCAGAAGTACTTAAGTTCGAAAAATATATGCAGTCATTAAATCTAGTGGACCATAGTGCATTTCCTCTTATACGCGAGTTCTGGGAGGAAACATTTAATTGCGTTCTTAGTCAGGAAGAAACAGAGCACAAATGTACTGGTCAGGAAGTGATATCAGCAAACAAGGGGTATTATCCATCAACACCTGTCATGCCTGTTATAAATACTGTGTATGCACTGGCATATATGCTGAGGTCGGCTCTATTAGAGTATTGTAAAACATCTACAAACAAAACAAGGTGCTTATTCCGTTCACAGACTGTTGCTGATATTCTGAGAAGGGACTGGGAAGGGTTAGCTGAGCTGGACCTTGCTGACCGAATGTCTAAAACAACATTTTACAACCCTTTTACGAAACAAAAGCTTTCATTTAATCAACATGGCTCTCTTTCGTCGGGATATGAAATATATAATTTACAAAACACTGGGAAAGCATTTCAGTATGTCAGAGTAGGTTCTTGGTATCCAAACCAACAAAACGCTTTTGATTTACAGAACTACAATCAAAATACTGGAATTCTCAAGTTAGATTTGCATTCCATAAAATGGGCTACTGGAAGCGAGGTGCCATCATCTGTTTGTTCAACAAATTGTAACCGAAGCCTTGCTGAAATTCATATTTATGTTGACCAAAGTCACTGTTGTTGGAAATGTGGAGTATGTCATCTCAATGATATTATTGTAAATGAAACGTGCAGACCATGTAAGTTTGCATATTATCCCAATGAAAATCGTACTTCATGTATAAAAGTAGCAGACGGCCCATCTCTGATTGACTCACCCATTGTTCCTATTATTGTGGCAATTTCTGTTATTGGATCTGTCAGTGCAGTTATAATTTCTCTAATACTAATTATGTATAGACATACAAAAGAAGTAAAAGCAATGAGCAGAGAACTTGCTGCAATGATGATTTTAGGTATACTCTTGACATACAGTACTCCATTACTCTTTCTTTTGAGACCGACAGAGGCATCATGTGGAATAAGAAGGTTTATTTGTGCATTAGGGATGGTTCTGATATATGCACCTCTGTTCCTTCGTACACTGCGAGTTCACCGTGTTTTTAAGCAATCAAGACAACTAAATAGAAGACTTCATGCATTAAGTCCAACATTCCAGATAATACTTTCGTTTGCTTTATTTGGTGTTCAAGTGCTTATCAGTTGTGTGTGGTTACTAAGTGAAAAGTCCTCCATTGTATTCCATATTATTGAATCAAAACGGTTATCTATAATACATTGCAAAGTACAGCCTTTAACAGCTTCTTTGCAATTTATTTTTCCTTTTGTACTCATAGCATTGTGCTGTTTTTATACTTACAAGATACGGCATATTCCCAAGATCTACAGTGAATGTAAAAGTGTTGGATTTACACTTTACATGTCTTTGCTTATTATAGCAACATTGGTTCCAGTTCTGTTGCTCATATCTGCTGATGAAAATTATAATCGTTCATACACAATATGTTTTGGCTATCAGTCAATAGCAACTGTCTCCCTATGTGGACTGTTTGGAGCAAAAGCTAAAAATCTTCGAAGTAAAGTAGGGGTGATAAATGAACCCATAAAGACTGAAGTAGTCTCAAACATGACTGGCTGTCAGACCATAATAAGACAAACGGAACAGCTTGTTATTGCAAATAATGTTAATAGGGAAAGAATTCCAAAAATGTGTACAGATTCAATGGAATGTTAGATTTTTAAAAGTTTTCGTTGAATGAAGCAATTGATGTAAGATATTTATCATGTCGTGAGTCGTAAGCTTTTTCTCAGCAATTGTAATGAAAAATGTTCCTACCAGTACGGAAAATAAGCATTTTAGATTTCTGTGAGGTAAAGTCACTGGTATCCATGATAAAGTAAATTACAAACGTGCTTTGCAGCTTGCAACTCGGAAGACAATTTAACAATTTGAATCTATTTCTAGACAATATGGCGATTTAAATGCAAGAAGACACGGTGATACGAGTACCATGTTTTGTCTCAGCTACACTTGTTCTCATTCTTTTAATAAATGGGTTTTAACCGTGAGACAAGTTTTGTCCACACAACACATAGAACAGAAAGTATTAATTCATACTAAATAATTGTCATGAACTAAAATCTATACAGCTAACTGTTGTTGATTGCTGTTACCTAGTTTTAATATCCCTATAAAAAGTTTCAGCGAGAAAGTCGTTTGGGCAGCATGGGGAGTTCTTTCACCTTTCAAATCCACACTACATCATAAAACAGTTGGTACGACAATTCTGCTTCCCGAGGCTTCCTATTTTTTATTTATTTATCTTTTAAATTCTATATTTGCTCACTTGTATATATCGTGACGCTTTGACTTTCTAAATATCTCATGCACTGTTATGTGACAGAATTTCTTTTTTTAAAGTAATTTTATTTGTGGTGAATAAAATGGTATCCTCATTCTCAGTTGCAGAAAAATTATATCAAATGCCCAATACATTACCTTTCGGCCAGCGCGGTTTTCCTTAAAAAGCACCGGAAGAAGGCCATACCTATCTTATAATTATTCATGTTTCTTTTTCTAATCCTAGAGCTACTTCTGGAAGAGATTTACTGTTAATGTAATTTTTATGCTGTGGAAAGTTTATTGGTTTTTTTAGATTTGTTGCTTTTGTTTTGATTTCCTTGACTATAATTTTTTTATTTTCCCAGTGAAAGGTGTAATATTGTGTCCAGCAGTGTACTACTATTCCTTGGTCTTCAGAGTCTTCAGAGAGTTTTTTATACAGCTCGTCTAAAGTTCTTTTGTCTGCCTTAGATGCCCGCTGATGTTAGATTAACATTGGGTTGGCATATTCGTTTGAGAAGTATCTTTTCTTCTTCATCTAGTACTTATTTTAAAGGTCTTGTGGGTCATCTTTTTCATAATATCAATTAGACAAGAGATCATTCTGAAGGTGTCTTTTTTCCTCTTTAAGGTCGTCTAGGTCTTAATTATTACTTCTTGCTACTTAAAACAGGTCAAGTCACTGGAAACGTGTCTGGAGTATGGGGTTCCTGATGCCTTTCATTTTGGGTACGTAAACTACTTTTAGTGTCCCTCCCTCGGGAAGGGTATTCCTGGCTTGTTAGTATCATTCACAGGTAAGTTAAACGGATGATAGTGCCTGGAAAATAGTCTGTTAGAAAGAAAGTTACAGCTTCTTGAATGCCTGTAGCAAATCTCAAAAGCTTCTGTCATTTAAGTGGATCTTTCCTAAAAGTATCTAGTGACTTGTCCGTTCAGGTATACCCCTTGATATATTTGTAGCAGATGGACAGTGAAGGTGCAGGTAGTAAGTTGTTGTGTAAACGCGTTAAAGGGAATCTAAAGTGATTGGTAAATTTTTCAATCTTGAAATTAATTCTCTTTTTATTGTTATTCTTATTCGTCTTCAGTATTATAAAATATCGACGATTTATATATTTCTGATTATTTTCGACTTTATAGATTCAGTTAAAAGCATTGATATAAGAGGTTTATAACGTCGTGAGCTATGTTTCGATGTATGTATACATACATACATACATACATACATATATATATATATATATATATATATATATATTTTTTTATGTGTGTGTGTAAAAATATTAGCCGATACATTAAAAACTGAAAGTGGTCAATACATCTACATGTACAGTTTGATTAAATATTAAAATATCAAAGTTTTAAAGTGTTAAAAGATAAAGGCTACTAAAAACGCAGGTAGTAATGCAATTATCAGATTAACTACAGATTCCTGGCTGGCTCTATATACGGTGGCTTAAAGTTGACAGCGAGATTTTTATTTGCATGCCAACATTTGTTCAATAATTCAGTACGCTTGTTTACAATATTGCTTGTGCCTGCATTTAATTGATATCTTTTCAGCTACATACAAAGTGCATACTTTCGAACTGCTCTTGTATGCGTGTGGATGCTTTAAAAACCCCTTTATCCCTCTATCCCCCGAACAGTCCTTGTACATGCACTAGATTTTGTCAACAAATATACAACAATAACAGCTAAGGATAGAGACAAAATTATGCATGTCAGAAAGCCACTGTTATTTGACAACGATAACCCTTGGATTAAACGAAAATTATTTTTTAATGCTCTTCATATAAATGAATTGAGAAGTTTTAGTTTCTAGTGTATCTCTCTCTCTCTCTCTCTCTCTCTCTCTCTCTCTCTCACTCTCTCTCTCACACACACACACACATACACACACACACACACACACACACACATATATATATATATATATATATGCATTTCTTATAGTTTGCTTTTGATCTGGGGGGTGTTTAATTGTAATTGGGAGAGTTGGGGTTTTGTGTGTATATATTGGGTTTTTTTTTT
>RDPX01000075.1:1710493-1786802 GCA_003991215.1 Morbakka virulenta
ATTACTAATCACACATGAATGAACTCAGTGATGCCTAATATGGAGCTCGCTTTAAAGAACGATTTATAAACACTTATATGACTTTATTTAGCCTTGTACCGTCTTAACTTTTGAATTATATATTAATTTTCCTTATTTAGAATCGTAATGGTAGTCTAAGATAATTGACCCTTGAAGGACAATTTTCCAAACAAGGGAATCTTTGAATAACTCTTTAAGAATAAATATAGCTGCAAAATCGTTGAAACTTCAGATAACTGCAACAGTCAGTCAAGCAGTCAGCTTTAATTAATGCAGTTGCCATCTCAATGCCTTTCGACGAAACTATTGTGGGACAATCTTGATGTAAGTAATCGTCTTTAAAGCCTTAGTATTGTTTCTTGTTAAATAATGTAACTCTTGCCAGCTGTAATATATTTTCATATATTAACCTGTATTTTATATCTTTATCGTTTTGTAGTGAATTACTGAGATTATCAGTTTAGTGAAATACAATCACATCCCACAGTGGTAACTACTTCCTTGCATCCTCAACACTCTGCATATTTTGATTTCTTTGAGTTTGTTTTCTTTCTCATCCCGGGGCTCCCAATATTCTTGTTCCCTTTGTATGAGCTAAGAGCATCACGTTTTAAGATGCTATCTCGTCTTAAGTAAGTATTAGAATTATGACAGATTGTAATATTGGAGCATATGACGGGTGTTTTGGCTTCACCTGGTTAAATCTTTCTTTTCCTGTGATAAAACCGAGTTCGCTGTAACAACGAAAATTATATTAATTATTTATTTAAAAATATTTAAACAGGTTAAATCGTAAACAGTAAATTAATCACTGCTCCCGCTATGAGACTTGTAAGAAACCCCCTAAAAACCCAAGTATTGTTAGACGCTCAGTATAGGCTATAGTAAAATTAGGTAAAATATAATCATGTCATAAAATTCTGTAAAACTTTTAAAGATTGTTGTATGTTTTTCTTCGGCTCTTATTTCATTTGGCAGAGTGTTGTATTTCTGTGCACCAATAGAAGATAAAACGAGTTTTAGTAGTGGCAATTAGGCTCAGATAAAGCACTGTAATATTCTTTGTTCTCGAAAGGGCAGCAAAATAAGACCCAGTTACTTTCAGACGTCCTTTAATCCCGACAAATATCAAAACGGTGAACTGCTATATGTCTTCTATCCTCACATATGGCAGCGAATGATGGACCCTGCGGCAAAGTATGAAACGAATAGAAGCAGCAGAGATGTGGTTTCTCAGGAGAATAGTGAGAATATCTTGGACAGAAAGACCAACAAATCAGAAAGTATTGGAGAGAGCAGGAAGAAAAGGTTTACCTCCAGGAACCATCCGAAAAAGGTAGTGTGAATTTTTGGTACATGTAATGCGGAAGGGAGAGCTGGAACATCTTTGTGTGAAAGGCAACATCAATGGAAAACGAAGCAGGGGCAGACAAAAGTAACATACATAGCAAACATAAGTAGATGGACGAACGTAGCGGAGAGAGAACTGTTGACATCCTCAAAGGACCGAAAGAGGTGGAAGTCGATGATCACCAACGTCGTAGCAGAACATGGCACCTGATATATATATATATATATATATATATATATATATATATATATATATATATATATCAATGTAAAGGAGTGTAAAGTACTCAACGAGGAGATAAGATTTGCTTTTTTCTGACAATACACAGACCTGTCAAGGTGTTAAAACTTTTAGGGGGGAGAATATAATTTTTTACAAATGCCGCCCACCATGGTTGGGCGGCGAAGAAAATTTTGGTTTCTAGACTCTCTAAAACAGCAATTTCAGCGATTTGAGCACATCATTTTATAAAATAAAATTAATAGTAAAGCCATAACACAAAGAAGAAAAATACCTGAAATATTTAAGATAAATCTCAACCTTGAACCCAAGGTATCTTCTCTTCTCCGTAACTTGGATGGACAGAATGATAATCTTTCTGACCATCCCAGTTAGAGAGAAGAGAAGATACCCTNGAACCATCCGAAAAAGGTAGTGTGAATTTTTGGTACATGTAATGCGGAAGGGAGAGCTGGAACATCTTTGTGTGAAAGGCAACATCAATGGAAAACGAAGCAGGGGCAGACAAAAGTAACATACATAGCAACATAAGTAGATGGACGAACGTAGCGGAGAGAGAACTGTTGACATCCTCAAAGGACCGAAAGAGGTGGAAGTCGATGATCACCAACGTCGTAGCAGAACATGGCACCTGATATATATATATATCAATGTAAAGGAGTGTAAAGTACTCAACGAGGAGATAAGATTTGCTTTTTTCTGACAATACATAACACATGACTTCTCATTTTTCAGGTCACGAAAAGTGAATCATTTTTCAAAAATACGCTCCAAAAGCAATGCTGAAAAGAAACAGGTCTTTCTGTGATGTTTCTCGTCTTGTCGAGGTAATGCAGTGTTCAGCATGAGTAAGAGAGACAATGATGTTTAGTCTGTGTTAGCGAGGCTATATCTTACTGGATTAATTAACAACTAAAGACAAAAGGAGAAGCAGGTACTTTTTTACTCGTGATCTATTTTGGACTCTTTAAATGGCAACGAAGACGGAGTATGCTTGAAAAATTTAACTAGTCTTTTTAGTGTTATTGTAAATATCGAGTAAATTTTGCACAAAAACGGTAGGATAACGCTGTTTAAAATCGACACCTTCCAAGGCACTTTTTGTTGCTCAATGGCCGTGATCTTAAATGTGATCATCTTTATCAAAATAATCGGATTAAGTTTAAATCGCTTCTAATCCACCATTGACTTTGTTCACAAGAACACCGACCTGCATGTTTTACTTGTTGAGAGCCAGTCACGCAAAATCTGATTTGACATTACCAACCAATTATCGTGGTATTTCATTGCTTCCTACAGGTGCAAAAATATGTAACAAACTACTCCCGAATCATCCTTGTCCAAAAATAGAGCCTTTTCTACGCAAAAACCAAATGGTTTCCGCTTAGATCGTTCTACTCTTTGACATATTCTCACACTACGCAGAATCATTGAAGAAATCACTTTTTGTAATAAAACTGCAGCTCTCATTTTTGTTGACTTTAGCAAGGCTTTTGACTCTGTTGACCGTGAGGCAATGTTCGAAATCTTAGGGCTTTATGGCATTTCAACAGAAATCGATTACATCATGCGGATTTTCGTGGATACAATGAAAGAAAATGGACTAATGTACCAGTCCAGAAGAAGCTCAGGTTATCCTGCTCTTCTCATCACCGATACTGATATTTTAGTGAACACATTGCACTTTTGTCCGACAACCTTATTAATGCCCAGGCACAGCTATCTGCCATTGAATCAGCAGCAAACTGTACAGTGCTCTAGAGTGTATGCCAATTAACATTCCCAACAACTTAATAATTAGAACTCTTTCAAATAGCACTCTGTATTGAAGACTACAAGTATCTAGGATCACACATAATAAACTCTTTAAAAGATTTTAAAACCAGGAAGGGCATGGCATTGGCTGCATGTAACAAAATGGATAAGATCTGGAAATCCCAGCTCAACCGTAAGATAAAAACCAAATTTTTCCGGGTAATACTCTTTCCGCTAAACAACATCACCGCCTAGAGGGACGCTACACCCGTCTCCTGAGAAGAGTATTAAATCTTTCTCAGAAAAGACATCCAACTCTTGAAATGATATACGGTGACCTACCTAGGATAGCAACCTTAGTCCAAAGGAGACAAGTCTAGTTTGCTGGACACTGTGCACATGCCTCAGATGAACCTGTGTCGTCTTTTCTGTTATGAAGGCACCCACCATCACTCAAGCGGTCTCGGAAGCTCACCTTTCCAGACATCATATGCAGGGACACTGCCATCGCCAAGGAAGCCCTTCTAACAGCTATGACCAATAGGGTATACTGGAAAGGTACAGTGAATTCTATCTCGGCTGAGGCCGTAAGATGACGATGTTTCCTACCATAGAGGAACTTGGGTGTAAACCAGACAGGGCTACCCACTTCTTTAAAACCCACGTAATGCTTTCGTCACTTTAAGCTGACACTGACTATTATTCCCAAATTTGTGATAATATTTTTAATGTAATGTTACTTTTGATTTTTGTACGTGTTAGGTATATTTTCAAAATTGGAAACCAAATTTTAACCTTTAAATAACACTGCTCTACACTCAAAATGCCCCTTCAATCAAATTAGTGCATTTTAGTCAATTCGTGGGTGCTGATTACGGACATGATATTATTCATGATAGTATTCTGCCGTACGAAGTTTTTTCACAGAGCTTTGAATTTTTCATTTAGATGCAAATTTGCATAATTTTAGGCAATCGTGCTGGGTGATGTATTTGTTAAATGTACTGATCATTTTATATCTTTGCACAGTATAAATGCATCTCTCCAATATGTAAATAGCAGGTTGATTCATTCAGTGATTTCCTCCATCATTTTTCATTAAATATCCGATAAAGTTAAAAGAACTACGTGTAGGCCTAGTCACAAAGGATCTGGGTTGACTCTCATATTTTCTGGTCCATTGACGTATTCTGTATTGAGGGGTATTTTTACAGAAGCACAGTAATAGTCTGATTCACAATATGATAGAATGTGTAGCCTTATCCACAAAGATTCGTGTCGATGGATCATATTTACTCTTTTTTGAATTTCAACTGGAAATGTTTACATAGGCAGCCTGACGTTGACAAATGATGTAACGATTTTATTAATAATGATGTTTATTTAATGCCTGATTTTACCGGAGTTTCCTTTGTTCTCCGTCAAATACAAAGGTGCTAGGGATCATCACACTTACAAAAGTCGCCTAATCTGCCCACTTGATAGCACTTTGCTATCACTTTGCTGCACGAGAATTCATGATGTCTGCCAAGTCACGTCGTGCTTGTAAGAATCATCCAGATAACTTCTGTAATATTTGTGGAAAAAAATATACTGCAGTGTCTCCACGCAAGAAATTTACAAATTCCCTAATTAGGGGATATTAAAGCTATTTCGATTCTAAACCTGACCTGAATAAAACATGGACCCCACAATAGTGCTGTATTACTTGTTCCTCTGGATTACATCACTGAAAGAGTGGATATCGAAAGAAGATGAAGTTCGCAACTCCCATGATTTGGCGTGAACCAACAGATCACATTTCTGACTGCTATTTTTGTTTGACGGAATTCAATCGTGGAGTTGGTAATGCGACGCATGTCACCAAAAATGCTGTCATCAGGTAGGCTACAACATTTTTGTGTGATTTAAATAGGAAATTTTCTCGATAAGCCTATACATCAGCTTAGGTTCCTTTTATTTCAAAATTATAATCTTTGTTTAGAAATTACAATCTTTGTAAATTCCTTTTTAACATTGGAGAATGTGCACATCATAGCAGTTGATTCTCATTTTGTTTCAGATCAGCTATTCAACCAGTACCACATAATGATGATGATCTACCAGTGCCCAGCACCTCTCAGCTGAAAGAAGAATCACAATCATCCAATGAAGTTGGTGACTCGCCAAAAGCTTCAGATCACGAAGCAGAGCTTTCAAGTTCAAGCTCTGATGTGTACCTCATCACCCAGCCTGAACTTAATGACCTCGCAAGGGATTTAATGCTGTCAAAGCAGCGCTCGGAAATCTTAGCTTCCGGGTTGAATGAATGGAACATGCTTTACTCATCCACAAAAATAACAGCATTCCGTACACCAAATGTAGAAAGGACAAAGTTTTTCTCAATGACAGCCTCTATATGACACTGCACCGATGTTGCTGGTGGAACGAGTGCTATGAACATTAGATATACCAACAGTGAATGGAGACTATTCATAGATTCCTCGGTAGCTAGCTTAAAAGCAGTTCCACTGAACATTGGAAATAAAAATCCAAGCATACCCATTGCACATGCTGTTGGCTTACTGGAAACATATCATACAATGCAAAAGGTATTAGGCCTCATCAAGTATACTGAACATGAATGGGCTATTTGTGGAGACTTCAAGGTCATTGGGCTGTTACTAGGTCTACAAAGCGGCTATACTAAACATAGCTGTTTTTTGTGTTTGTGGAACAGTTGTGGTGACGATGAACACTGCCAACGAAAAAGCTGGCCAAAACGCAAGAAAGTTCAGCCCGGAAAAGAAAATGTAAAATTTCTCCCACTTTTAAAGCCTGAAAATATCCTCCTTCCTCCATTGCATATCTACCTAGGGCTTACCAAGCAGTTTGTGAAGGCTATGTATAAACAAAGCTCAGATTTTAAATTCCTTCAGGAGAAGTTCACCAAGGCCAGTGAGGCAAAGTTGAAGGCTGTGGTTTTCATCGGACCCCAAATTAGGGACCTCATGAATGGCCCCGAGTTCCCAAAACTCCTCTCCGAAAAGGAACAGAGAGATTGGAAATCTTTCCAGGCTGTAGTCCTTAATTTTCTTGGTAACAAAAAAATCAGAAGACTACAAGAAGACTGTGGGAAACCTTTTGGGTGACTTTCGAAGCATGGGCTGCCGAATGTCACTTATGATGCACTACCTGCACTCTCATCTGAACTTCTTCCCAAAAGGCCTTGGTTCAGTCAGTGATGAACACGGGGAACATTTCCATCAGACCATTGCGACCATTGAGCACCGCTATCAAGGTCGCTGGAACCCTGCGATGCTAGGAGACTATTGCTTGCTTCTGCAAAGGGCGACAACAAGTGCTCATCCCCGAAAGTCCTGCACGTTTTTTGAACTCTGATTGTTCATTGAAGTTCTCTTATTGGAACTATTAAATGCTTAGTGACAATGAGTTTTGTAATTCTATTTCATGATCGAATCTTTTAGTTCTATTGATGTTTTGTACACAACGGCGACTAGAGTACTTTCCATATTTATGCCTTCATAACAGTTGAATAATTGCAAATTTTAGCTGTCTTTTCTTGTGAATTTTGCTTGTTTTTATAATATAATTTTGAGGAAAAATTTATTTGTTTTCAAAAATATAGTTAATATTTAGGAATATTGCTGAAAGCAGTTTGCATAGACACATATGACAGTCCTCAAACTAATGGATGGGAAAGCATGATCACATGACTATACACAATATTAGCCTTCCTCACGAAAAAAGCCACATCACCACAAAATAAAACTGAACGGTAGAATTGTTTTTTACACGCAGATTCGAATCAGCGCATCAAAATTACTCAGAAAATGTATCTGCCGTTCAAGTGGCAAAAATTTTTTTAAAATTTTTAGAGCAGTGTAATTTATATAAATTTTTTAATACTCTGTTGTTCTGGTTCTATCATTTATTTTGATAAATATTTTGGATCTTAAATTGAATTATTGGATGTGTCTGCAATTTCTTTTGTATTTATTCACTTCTTGGTACAGTCATGAAAAATTTTACTCATTTTGAGGTAAACTCAATAAATCCTCTTCCCACAGCACAACTACCCCATCAATAGTATGTTATACCTCTTCAGGAATATGGAATTCAGCACTAAAGGAAGAAACAAAACAAACAAAACACAGATAGGGCGCAAATGACAAAACAATTCCATCCCTGTCAACTCGTAGGTCAGTACTACCGAAGGATAAAAAGAATGTAAAATGATCGACTGATTTATTTTAACAGATGACCAACAACATTATTTATGATTAATATCCTTTCTAAAAGTGTTTTATTGTATTTTAGAAATTCTCCTCATTTTTTTCTGAGTTAAGCGACAAGGTTGTAAGTATAGAATGGGTCATTAAAGAAATATGAACGCCCATGAGGCTTTTGAATATTTGAAAACTTGGGAGCCTCCATAGCTGAACAATGGTGGACTGTAAAGAATTTATTTCTCGGATAAATTTGTTTTGCACCACCAAATGCTGATGGGAAAGACACAAATCAAGATTGAGCCAATGCTCATATCGACCTAAATACCCTAAATAGAAACGTTTCATTTGGTGTAGACTATCAGAACGAAGGGATAATGGCACGTTCTTCAGCCAAAATTACTTCTACAAGTTTAAAGAAAAGTATCAAGTAGTAAAAGGCGTTTTACAAACATGTACTCTACATTGATTTTCTGTAAAACGGTTAACTTGATGAATGACAGTTGTTTCAATATCTCGAAATTCTTTTATATAAATGCAGTTGTACACCGTAACCTATTATCAGCCGTTGCTGACAGGAACTGTAATTATCTTTGCAAAGATAATTTTTTTCTAATGGTTAATCACGCAGAGCAATATGCCAATAGATGTATTGAACTGTGAAGACATGACAGGAAGAAGGGCAAAAAAGAACAAGTTTAAGTCAAGAAATGAGAGTTAACCGTTAAAAAGATTTATCTAATAATACATACGAAAGTACCCAAATCCCAAAGATTTCCGCAATCTTGCAGTCGGAGGGAAAACTACAATCATACAAAGATTTATTACAAGGACGGACAACAACTACATGAGGATAAAGACGTTAAGTGATACCAGTCACATGAGATGCAACAAACTGAGCTGGTGCCAAGGAGGAAAGCTTGTCAGAATACTTCCCATGACAATAATGATAGCTAAGACTACGATAACTTACATTCCATGGATGAGACGAAATCAAATTACAAACGCGACTCTGAACACAATCAAGAACAACAAGATAAGAAGGAAGGAGCACTTGCCCAGATATGACAACAGTACTTCATTCAAGTGGGAATAATAGATATATGGAGATACACGGTGTTCTCATTTGTAAGGTATTTTCTAGCACGATGGAAAAATTCAACCTTGTTAGAAGCAGACTTGCTAATAGATTACATACAAGAATGCCAAGAAAGATATGGAGAAAATGGCAAACCAAGCATCCTTATTGATGAACCTTCTTCAAGAGGAGAGGCAACCTCAACAAGGTTAGCATCGGAATGATATTCTATGAATATTGGAGAGGAATCAGGGCTTAGCTTTCTATTGAATGAAATCAGTTACGTTATAGCAATATTGAAAGAAAGCAGACATTTTCTTTCCCATTCTCTGACACCCTGAGAGTCATATTCTAAAGCTTCCGCAAATTTTCCATCCTCCTGTTGAGGTACCTTGTGGTGAATGGCACAGTACAGAGTGGTGTCATCAACACAGATATTGGTAAATTAAACAAACTTGCAGGAAGATAATTGATGTAAAAAAGGAAGAGTCGGACCAAGAATAGAACCATGAGGAAAGCCAGCGATAATAGAACACTCTTAAGATGTAATTTTATCTAATGTGACATTTTATGATCTGGGAGAAAGGACTGAAGGATCCCAAGGAGCCTTCTACAAATACCATAACCAAAAGGCTTATGAAGCAAGTCAGTGTGCCATACTATATCAAATAACTTAGTAATATCAAGTGCTATAGCTCGTCCTTCACCAGACTTATCCAGAAACATTTAGATACGTTCTTTGATTACGGTCAAAATGTTATCAGTGGAGCGAGATCCTCTAAACACGTACTGAATATCAAAAAGAAACTTAAGTTCCACATGAATACTACCAGTGCATTGTTCATACGTTCTTTCAAAGACTTAGCTAACCAGAGAAAGAATGTTTAGAGGTTGAAACTGAATAGAAACTTTTAAAAATAGGATCAGACAGCCAGCCTGGGTTCTTTAAGACAAAAAGAACTTTAGTAACTTTCTAGGATGGCGTGAAACAAGATTCCAATAGGCAAAGATAGAAATCTTGGACAGCAAGCAAGATAGCTCAAAAGCACAGTATTTGAAAACAATAAGCATTATCAACTTTGTACCATGCGCTTCAGATTAATCAAGCCCATGAAGTCTTTGCACCTAACTTTGAAGTTTGTGATGCAAAATTGCAAAATGTCATAAGTTTGCGTCAGTTATGGAGGAAGTGGAGTAAACCAATTTAGCAAAAAGATCAGCCTTTTCTCTAGAGGAGAGAGAAAATCGAATGACAATAAATAGTGGAGGAATAACCGGCTTGTTAGAATTCAAAACACTATTGTAAATCTTCCAGAAATTTCAAATTCCTAGACTTTGAATAGAAATAGTTTCTTAAATTCGCTCAGTATAGCGAGATTTACAATCAGAAATCACTCTTATACAAACGTTGCTAGCCAGTCTGAAAGAATTCCGAGATGTAGCTCTTCCATCAAGTTGAAACTGAAAAGTAATGATTGCGATAAGCAATGGCAGAAGAACAATGGACCTTGAGCCATGGAAAAGAATGAGATATGATTTTATAACTACGGTGAGGTACGAATGTCTCGTTACCAACTTGTATCCATTCTGTGAACTCAGTTGCTGCCTTAGGAGCTGATTTGGTAATGAAGAATTCCTATTAAAAATCACCAAGAAACTTACAAAATCTATCCTAGTCAGCCTTGTTAAAATTAAAACTTTTACGATGATATGGCTTATCAACAAGGTTTGAAATAGTTGCCTTCACCTCAACAGTGACAACAACATGATTAGAAGATCCAAAAGGAGATAAAGATGAAACTGTAAAATGCTCAGGAAGAAAATTTAAAAGGAGATCTAAAAGAGAAAGTCATCTTGAGTCTGAATCAGGAAAACTTGTTGCAAAATCAATAAGCTATACAACATCAACACAAGTGATGACCCTCAAAATTACCAACGACAAAGATGTTAGCAGTGCGGTGCTTGTCCAGAGTCCTATCTAATACTGTTTCAACAAGTGAACAAAAATCGAAAGAGGAAAATCGATACAAGAAAATAGGTTTCAAATACTCTTTAGAGGAGACAACCCAACGAACATGAAAGGTGCATCTTTCGATTCAGATTCTGGTACACTAAGAGCTGGGAAATCCTGCTAAGCACAGAGAGCAAGGTCATAAATGTGAAAGTAGAGTCTTGACGAAATAAAGGTAAATAGCCGTCGGAAAGAAGATCCCTATTAGTAACACTTTTATTGAGGCTTGTCTCACAAAATGCATGGATATGAGGTGAGTAAGAATGAAGGAAAACTTTCACAAAAGAAAAATTGGAACGAAGGATTCTGACATTACTGGAAGCTAATGAGTGAGTATTTTTTTGAAAATAACAGGTTATTTCGGATCTGTGTGGAGCCAGTACTTTAACATTTCAAGTCTACGCTCCCGGATGAGGAATCAGTCTTGATTCTGGAGACTTTTTGCACCCCCTGGCCACTGAAGGTCTGCCGGGTACTAAAGGCTATTTGTTTGATTGAACTTGTTATAGGAAAAAAATGAATAGATGTCGGAAGACATTACCTAAAAACAGACCATCAGGAAGCCAACTAACTGAGCCGTTTGATAATGAGGTGGTATTAAATCACCAGTTTTGGTAACAATTTGTATTGTATTGTGCAGTGTTTGGTAAAGATCCGATTCCAACACAGAATATTTACTTCGACACATGCAAAAATTTTGAGTACCTTGATCACCTCTCTGCCTAATAGTATGCAAAAGAACTAAATTTTGGATTTAGTTCAACTGATGTCTTGTGACATTTCGGTCTCAGAAGAGAAACAAGAGAAACTATATGGAAGCAGTATGAACAAAGACTGCAGTTTTATGACACAAAAACAAAGAGAAAGTATCGTCAAAATTAGAAAAGTATAAAAATAGAAAAAATAGAAAGCTATCTTCAAGTAAAAATGGGCTATTTACCGTGGCACAGAATGTAATGAACGGTCTTAATTTTTTTAAAATCAAAATGATAATAAAGAAAAAGAAATTGTTTATCATGACCATTTCTCTGGAATTATCCTGAGGGTAATGATTATCTGCCACTTGCATAAAATCAACCTCTAGAGAACTCTGACATTGCACCCCAAACCTTTCCTTCAAGAACACCAATTTTTGTCTGAGTCCGAAAGAAGAAAAAGAAATGTCCATTCTAGTAGCTAAATGACTCATAACTTTTATTGACTTTATTTAACTTTTAACACTGTAAAGGCGCACGTAGGTAAAGGATATGGTTGCGATATAATGTGATTAAGAACACTACCCAGATTATAAACGTTAAGTCCTTGAGTGACATATGCATTTCTTTTGTGAACACAATTATTTGTCTTTCTTCATCAACATACCGATTTATTTTTTCTCAATTACCCCAGTGAGATTGGAATAAACTGTCAAATTGTCCTTAAATATTTTAATCCTATCATCAAGTAAATCAACTTATATTTTTATTCTCTAGCATTTCACAAGTTACCACAGAATAACTTTTGAAAGAAAATTCTTTTATGGTAAGAACATATATATAGACTTTAGAAATATTATAGAATGAGGCAAACAATTGGCTGACTCGCAACATAGTTATTCTAACCACAAGATAGGGTTCGTCCTAGATTTCCCTTTCTCTTTATTCAAGTCAAGTTGTCTTTGAGTCCCAAGAGATAGCTCCATGGATCATATACTGTCTAATTTGATTTTCTTGATTGTGGACAGACTAGCACTTATCCCGGCATCTCCATCAACAATGGTGTCAGTTAACACTACATTGCCCAGTTCAAAGTAGTGTTAACTGACACCATCGTTAAAAATGTTAAAAGCTGGTGAACAACAAATTTATCTGGAAAAATATGAAAAATAATGTTCAAGGTATAAATTGCCACAAATCAAATCAAAACAAAACATTAAAGACCTTTTTTAGGGATAAAAGGTACTTGTTTTAAATAATGGTGCAGGCAATGGCGGAGAGGGTGTCTCCATCACAAAGTGTTGTTACAGGTCACGGCCAAGTCTTTAAACAAAATTAATGTACAAACTGGTAGATACACAGCTAATGTCGGTATTCATGGGGAATGGCTTTGATAGATGTATAGCCTAAATGTTAAAGCCAACAAAATAACACAGAATGGAGATTGTTGTCAGGGTGACGCTAACAGTTCTTGAATACTGCCTTTGGCGTAAAGCGACAAAGAAATGGAATGTCGTAAATTGTTCGGAGGTTAATTTGGCTGGTTAAGCTATTATTTTTAACTAGGGGGGGTTAGTTAACAGTTAGCTTCAGAGATTTAAAATAATAATAATAATAATAATAATAATAATAATAATAATAGTAATAATAATAATAGACAATCTCAGTTTCATAACGTTCAGAAAAAGATCATTTCTCTTCTTACCTAAAGAAGAATTTTTTTCTATTTTTATGGTTTTCTGACTGGTTAATACAGGTCTGTTTTGTTAGCCCACATGAATTGCGTTTTCTCTTTCTGCCTATGAAAGTCAAAAATGGTTACAATGTTTTCTTTGCAAATTATCAAAACAAGAGTCATATGTCCTGTCTTTGTATCATCTAAACAAAGGTTTAATTGTATGAGTCAAANTAATAATAGTAATAATAATAATAGACAATCTCAGTTTCATAATGTTCAGAAGAAGATCATTTCTCTTCTTACCTAAAGAATAATTTTTTTCTATTTTTATGGTTTTCTGACTGGTTAATACAGGTCTGTTTTGTTAGCCCACATGAATTGCGTTTTCTCTTTCTGCCTATGAAAGTCAAAAATGGTTACAATGTTTTCTTTGCAAATTATCAAAACAAGAGTCATATGTCCTGTCTTTGTATCATCTAAACAAAGGTTTAATTGTATGAGTCAAATCGTTCAAGCCAGGGCAAAAAACGAGTGATAGTGCTAACTTAATCTTTCTCATTAAGCTGTGGTTTGCCATTGCTTTTTAGACTTTTGACGTTAAATCTTACACTAACATAATTAAGTCAAAAGCACTACTTCTTTTGTATTTCAGTTATAATTAAGTAAATTAACGAATTAAAAAAAATATTACCGTCTTATTTCTACAGAGAGTATTGACTAAATATTATATTGCTCTCTGCTCAACATTTAAAACTAGTTGATATAAAATACATCAAGCTAGAAAAAGGTTGTCCTTGTGTAGCTACAAGTTCCTATTTCTTACATTGTACGTTACTTTTCTACAAAGTAATTGTACGTTTGAATGAAAATACCTCAAAATCTCAGGACCAATAGCTCTCACATAGATTCTCCAGGGATTTGATCTCGAGAAAATAGCTGTGGATTTTGTCAAAAAAGGACTCTGGGGTTACCTTAACTTCTGAAAAGTAAAAATGGCGTTGTAAAACACCCAAGCCTATTGACCGAAGACCAAGCTAGTGAAATTCACTTGTTTCTTGATATAAAGTGCAAGCTGCTAGAGAAGGAAACAGATTTTGTTTTGTTTTTATTGTGAAGAGATTTAGCCGCTTATAAGTTTTATGCAGCTTAGATGGGACCGTCAACAACAGGACTTAATCTAGTTGAGATTATATCATGATTATAAACTTGAACGTTGTAAAGAAACTTTATGGGCTAAAGGGGAATTTTTAATATGAATGCCCATTTTGATGTCAGATAATGTCATAAAAAAATATGTTCATGAATTGGTGTATTAAGTGACATATTAAAGTTATTTCAGATAAAGGAATCGAATTCTAATCTTGGGCAGATACATTAAAAGTTTAGCCACACCTCCGAAATTCGTCTTTTTATGAATTGCAGTATTGCATGATCTATGTTACAGAAGAGATGTTTTGTTTCTTATTCAAGATTCAGGAGAGTAAAATAATAAAAAGGAGATATTTTGATTTGGATGCTTTGCTTGAATTTTCTATTGTTTTGTCCGTCTGTTATGACATAAAGAGTATTGAGTTTACATGATTAATTGGGCCTGTCTTAAATAGATTAAGTCTTACTCTCTTATACGTTCCGGTTTCTGTTGAAACGGCTTCGTCCTTTAATTTGGTCTATTGATGAAATATATGGAGTAAAATTGGGAATAATCTATAACAGTGGCTACACGTGGTAATTTTCATTTATGGGTCATTCAGAAAAATGTCCTCAACGATAATTGAAATGTACAGTCTATATTTATTGAAATCTTCAAATATACTAAGCAAGTTTTATTAACCGTCTTGTTTCGTTACACAAAACAGTGTTTTCAGGCTTCACCTATGAAAGACTATATTAAATTTTAATAAATATAGATTTTTAACTCAATATGTTTTTAGTCCACTCTTCTTAAACAAAGAATATGACTTGCACGGAGTTTTGGCTTGCCAGTTGTCATCAGTAGATCCACTATTGAGATGCTAAAAGATTACAGCAACCCCTGGTATTAGGAAAGTTATTGATTTTGTATCAAATCTCCAAGGTACGTATTGCTGAGAAAATACTCCATTTCTTCTCTTCAAAATCGATACCTCTAGAGTTACCTATAATAAATTCCGCTTTAAATTACTCTATTCTGGTTTACCTTTAAATTCACGAGTGTCTTAAGGGAGATCGGATAAGGCTTCATTGGCGAAAGTTCCTTAGCAAATCTTCTTTACTTTTAGTAGTAAAGTTTGCAGTGTGACTTGGAAGAAATAGATGGAACTTTTGAAAATAATAGACAGTTGTATTTATTGATTAAACTCATTCATTTCCTGATAAAGTTTGAATGGAAAATTAAATAATTCAAAATAAATCCCCATATGAATAAATAAACAAATAAATAAACATATATATATATGATGAGCTTGAGAATTTAATAAATTTCTTGCACGACAAAAGATTCAAATTTACAAAGTATACGAAAGCAAAAATATATACAATAAATTCAATCTTGTTCTGTGTAGGAAGAACCAATGGAAGTTGCAATAAGTCAGAAGGGAAGGAAACATTTTTCCCGAAAGCTGCTAAAAAGAAGTATTTGGGAATATATTTAAATATTGTACGAATGAGAGAAATGGCAATATATTGTCGTCTCTTCTTTAGTAATCCCTTTGCCTGAAAAGATAAAAGAAACTTGAAATTCAACCTTGATGTCTCCCCCTTCACTCAGTCAACTAAAAATAGACAAATTGCAGTCAAGTGTTAATCCTCTGTTGAATCATTTCCTATAAATATTAAGGCAAAAGTCGTATTTTTCAACATTTACAGACACGAATACATATGTCTCTCGAATAATATTTTTTTAACTTGTTTGAAGAAGGGGTCAAATAATCTGACACACTCAGGTAAGTATTCAATTCCTATCCACGTTTTACTGTCCATCACAATTGTGATCTTTACTTTAAATTAATCTATAGTCCAACGTTGGGTATGAGTTTTTCTATTATATCATAGGTTACTTAACTGCAATTACTTTGACGTCCTGAAGAATACATCTTTGGTCATTAATTTTGTTACTTTGAGTACTATTTTTCTTCACATCTATTGTCTTTACAATATATGGTACTTGCTTATTTATTCTTTGTCAGTAATTCCAAATACTTTGATTTTTGTACTTAACATTTCATTAATTCTTATTTTCTTTAGTTGTTCATTTGAACGGACAGGTGTCGGCAATTCTCATGTCATATGCTCAATTAATTGTGTAATACAATTAGTAGAGCATTTAGAGCACTACATTCTTAAATTAAATCAAATCTTAGGATTGATTTTAATTGAAACTATCGGTATGTGGTAATACCAGGTATTATGATACAGTCTAAATGAATTAAGGGAAATAAACATATTAAGATATTTTTATGTGATAAACAAATTTGAGAAAATACCGGACAAAACGTCAACGTCAATGAATGTGTTTATTATTTTAAACTGTGTCATTTTGGAAATACCAGAAATACGAAAGGAACCTTTTGCTGTCTTTACCAAGTGAAAAATAGAAAAATATATTTATTTACAATATATTTATAAATATATTTAAAATGATTCTTCATTTGTTATATCATTAAGGGCCATCAATTATGTTGTCTTGTCATTAATAAAAGTTCGGCGTGAAATTTGAATTTGGTGAAATGGAATGCAATTTGGAGGCTAGGATTGTATTAGTTATAAGTGTTTGTTAAAATGAGGAGCTATGTCTTAATGGTTAGTGCAACTGCATCGTAACCAAGCGGTTCTGGGTTCGATTCACCGAGCAGCCGACTTTGGAACCTCACAAAAGAAAAAGCCATTGGTTGGCATGAGAAACGGTATCCGGCCAAGAAATTCCTCACTGCCAAATCCAAGTCCTTACGAAGGGCACCGACTGAGACCCCTGTCACTGGGGAAAATGACGTTCAAACAAGAAAAACAAATGTTGTGATTTTTATCTTGATGCCTAAATCTCCATATTAAAATTCTAAAGAGGAAAATATGGCCAGAAAAAGAAATTACGACAGTTGTTATTTTATACGTTACTCATAACTCAAAATATGAACCATTTCTCGACCTACTATCATAAATTTAATGGTATTATATTTGTGTATAAATGTGATATTAGGTCATACGAATCTTAATTGTACTTGAGTTCGCAGGCAAAGAAAAAAGCGTTACCAATATTAAAAGAGATAAGAAATATATGGTTCTATGGGTACTTGAGTCAATCCACACGAAAAGAAATGTTGTCATATTATATGACGTAACTTATGAGCTTTTGGCTTGCAAACTACAACAAAGGCAATAGTCTTCAAAATAAGACGAAAAGTACTTGAAATGTTCTCTTTTGTATCTAAGTGTTTTTGGGAAACAAAACTGTACTTTAATGAATGGTGATTAATACCCACAATTTTACATAATGAAACATATTTACAGGTAATAACGCAACAAAATAGAAACACTCTTTTGTTAAATAATATTTTACAATATTTATCAACAAAATTAGGTACAAAGGAGACTTACAGTCATGACTCTGGTTTTATCAATGATTTTTTTGGCACTGGTGACAGTGAAAGGTAAGGTATTGATGTCATTCTGTGATAGCTCTCTCCATATTTATTACGATTTTAGTGTCAATTTAATCTCTGATTGAAATATGCGGAATTGTAATAGGTATCTGCCCTGCCACTAGCCTTTGAGTTTCCGCTTAAGCAAGTGCAAGGAGACAGTTTAACTTCATTCCCAGGTGTTAAAAGCCCCCGTATCTGATTGTTCTATTTTTAATCAGGTGACATTTAACGCGACTTTTAGCGACTTTGTATTTTTCTCTCTTTAGGGTCTTGCTTTCCATGTACAATTCTAGACGGACGCGAAGAAAAAAACCCCGTCATATTGAATGAGAAATATTTTATGGAATTTATTGTAATTTAATATAGTTTTCTAGGGTCCAGACCAGCAATATTACACCAGGAGACAAGTCAAGTCATTGGTAGCAGGCTAAAGGATGTTAGAAGAAACCAGCAGTCGATAGACCTCCTGAATACAAGGCTCTAAATGATGTCTTATAGATTCTTGGTACAATCAAGGCAGTGGCAGAGAACACCAAGCAGTGTATTAAACTACGTAATGGGACACTTTTTCCAATGTGAAGTAGACAGTGTTTGCTATCACACCTTTAGCAACCCAATCACCATATCCCGAACTTAGACAGCCTGCTATGATGTGCAGGTGAATGATGGTTTTGGGTATCTACTTCTATTTTGAATTTTCCTTATGAAATTTCAAGCAAAAGAATGATATTCTGTACATGACAGATATTTAATGATCAGGAAGTGCAAGGAGCCTTCGAATCCAAAACTGACTCCTCAATGAATAGCTAAATCTTCATATGTGAAAGAATCTGCTCTATACAGACTCCCGCTAAAGTGTCATCTTTTGAAAGCTCTCTCTTTTACTTTCAGTAACATCAGAAGTTTTTGCTCCAATATTTCTTTTAAAAATTTTCCTTTGCTTTAATACCTACCATACTCTTGCAATTTGTAAGGCGAATGTCAATAATAGCGATTGAAACAGTGGTCTTCATGTTGATAGCAATTTTTTTGGTTTCGACTAGGCTTCACAACTTATCCTCATGTACTTGCTATCTTTATTCTACAGGGTCTTTCAGCTGGTAAGAGTACGGAAGAATGAATCTAATGATACTGTTACTAGGAAAATGAGCAAATATTGGTACCGGTAAACCGAAAATTACTAAAATAACAAGGGAATTTTAGTTTTCATAAGTATGATCCCCTCCCCAGCACCTAAAGAACTATGTGATTTTTTTTCTTTGTCAGAGCACTGCCTAGCCCTGACAAGAATGGAAAGGTGGATAATAACTAAAATATTATTAACAAAATATCACTTTTCATTCATCAGAATAAACTAAATTTACGACAATTTTTGTTACATGTGAGGACCAGCTTAATGCTTTAAGACGTTAGATCTTGTAATAATGTTTTTGTCTTGACGGTGGTCTCCCAGCAAGATTGTTTATATTGTTCTTTAGAGACTGCACAAACGTTCCTAGAAAATAATATATTATTATATTCCTATATTACATATTCCCATATATTCCTTATATCAAATCATTTTATCGCAATTTTTCAATTTCAATTACTGTTGAGTATCGTGGTAGAGTTGGAAGGAAAAGACATACTTTATAATTGTTTGGACTAGGTTTCAAATAAATATATATATGTATATATATGTATGTATATATATATGTATATATATATATGCAATTTTAAACGGTGTGATGCTTGGGAGTTAAGTCTTTTATAAGATATATCTTATCTGTGAAGTATTTACAGGGAGTCGGACCACTATAGACCATTCTTACTTCTTGTATTATTTATACATACATTCTGGTGCTTCTGGTGCTCTGCAAATGCAGGTTGCAGCTTCATGGATAATAGGTGAGTGAACGTTATTGGTCTCAGGTGATTTTTATAGTCACCAACTCTCTCATCAGTTATTTACCATACTATCCTCAGCTGGTGGTGTATATGTTACCTTTATGTTACTAGGGTATTAACCTTAAATTGTTAGGTATAGTCAAATCGGTTTTTTCTTTGTTTTACAATATTTTGTGAATGTCACTGTGTGCTTCAGTCCTTACGTGACTTATGACTTTTCTTTATAAACATAATTTGCTCTATTGGATTGGATTTTCACCTTTTCCTTCGAATTTCTTTCCTTTTTCCTACCTTTTAAAGGAAGTAAAGGTAATGTTGACCCCAACTATGAGCTGAGTAACTACTACAACGAAGGAGAAGGCTTTTGCTCTTCGCTAACAGAAATGAAAGCTTGGAACAAATGCTATAAACCATTTGAATTACCTAAGGTACGTATAAAGAAGATTTTTTTATGTCCAGTTTTTAAACGCTTACCTAAAATGACAAATGTGATCAGGAAAGCAAACGCAGATATCGAAAGACAATTTCTGTAAAACGAAGAGTCTTTTTAGCATCATAGAACTACCCATGCCTCTGAAAATTCGTCTCCTCAAGAATTACATCTGGTCAATAATGTTATACGGATGTGAATGTTTGACAATCAATTCCATTTTAAAAGCAAAATGTCATGGGTACAGATATGGGGTTCTATCTTCGCATATTACAAATATCGTGGGTTGACCATGTAATAAATAAAAAAGTGCTGCGAAGGATGGGAACAGCTAGGCAAATGCTGAAGAAAATCACAGAGAGAGATAGCTCAGCTTCTTGGAGTATATCACTTGGAAAGAACGGTTGGAATATTTACCTCTTAAAGGGAGGATTGATGGAAGTGTGGCAAGAGAAAGAGAAAGGCTAACGTTTTTGAATATTTTTGGTCATACTGTCTGTTTTCTGGTCGATGCTTGTAGAAATAGTAGAGAACATAAGCTGTCAAATCCTGCTACGTCGATGCCCGTATCTTGCTTGAGACGTTCAGAGAAAGAGAGAGAGAGAGAGAGAGAGAGAGAGAGAGAGAGAGAGAGAGAGAGAGAAACCATGTCTTTTATTACTATCTATTATTCAACTCGTGTGAAATACTATTATTACTATTACTGATATACAAATAAGCTATTTTGCTTATCGCAATTGATATACGTTTACTGTGATGAAAATACTTTTTGTTGCTCTTAGTTGGTCCAGTATGCCAGAATAAAGAAGCTCAAATCGAGAAGGTCTATACCAATGCCAAAAAGAAATTTTAAAAAATTAAGGCACCTCTTCAGTTTTTGTGATTGGCCGAGGAAATAAAAAAGGATCAAAGACCTTATACAGTTTTTACGTGTACAATTCTGTGGAAACCAGGCCTATCCTGTTAGTTTGAGGTAGATAGAGTACTTTAGGGGTTCCGTTTAACAGGATTTTAGAAACTAGACCATTTACACCAAAATGGTATAGATGAACTTCCAACTAATATTTTTCCAACTGGTTAACTTGACATTAATAGGAGGTTAGTTGTTCTGCTGCTTGGCTCTTTGACTCTACTTGTCAAAATGTTTTGGACTTTTGTATCATAAGGATATATTAATTTATCACCCTGTAATTACTAGATTTACATATGTGCACTTATAACTGGATATATGTGTGCTTTGGCGCAACCCATCTTCGTACCAAATTTTTTAATGATAACTTTAAAAGTGTGCTCTTCCTTTTTCCTCCTCCTGCTGAATGAGCACCCACCTGATGCAGGGTAGAACAGAGATTTGAGGCTGGTATGAACGCCTTTTAGCCAACTGTAATGGTAACTGTGGCTCGTACGAAGCCTCCTGGTTCTAGTTGCTAGCCAGCAGGAGAAATAACGTTTACTAATGCATCGCAAACGTCTTTTCACCGATGACACGTTGTTATATTCAAAATGCAACAAGACAGCATTAAATTTAGATTAACCTAAACATTCTTCGGCTTGTGATTCAACTTTTGCACAACATCTGCTGCTAAACCGTTAATACAGTGAAAATTTCGAGCTGAAGTTATTGGCAAAGCTAGGCTTGCCTTCCAAATAGAAGGCAATTTAAATTCAACTTTCAGCACCTCCTCCTTGTGGACGAAAAGAATTTGTGAAATAGTGTGTAATTGTGTGTGTGTGTGTGTGTGGGGGGGGGGGGGGGACGGGGTCCTTCCTTGATCTTTTCTTTGTTTTTTCTGTATTGATAAAAACTCACTTGACTCTTATTTTCTTATTCTGGCGTCTTGGCCCAGTCAATAATTAACAATAAGCTATCGACCAAAATGAACATGGTTTTTTGAAAAATATTAGCCAAAGCTGTTCTCAGTGGCAAAGCCATTGCTACATACTATTTTGAAAGCGAAAGTCAAGATATTAATTTATTTATTTGCTAGATTTCTATATTTTACAAAAATATTTGCTTTAATTGATGATTATTTTGTGGTAGAGCGTTCTAAGATCAAAAATCAATAACCTAATCTAAAATAACCTTTGTGGATAGACGTTTCATGTTAAAGAAACACAGTACAGAATTTATTGGATCTACCGTGCAATTTTTAATTTAAATAGCAAATGAGGAAAGAACAAATTATTAATAAAGTAGGCCTGGCAGAAACACTGTATTTCTAAATGTTGGGTAGAATACGTTCTAAGGTGCCAAAAACCAAATGGTAGAATTTTTTCATAAAGGTCCGGTAATAGTTTTTTTCTTTTTTCCAATTTTGGAACACAATTCTAAATTTTCGGATCATTTTCATTAGTTTGGTCACTTTCTCAACGCACATTAAACGTTGCGTTGTCGATAATTATGTCCTTTATTGTGTTTTAAGTCAATATTTTTGTTTAATATGACCACACCGGTTCCTCTGTCAGGTCTGCAAGCAAAAAAACTATGGACCAAAATGAACGTATTTATAATTGCGATACATAATTCTTTGCCTTATTTTAAGCTAATTTAGTTTGAAAATTTAGAAGAAATTAAAAAAAAATTTTTTTAGGCCTGGACGATAATCTACTAATATACAAAATCGATTTACTAATCATTACATTTCATTCCTTTTTTTCCTGAAATTGTGTATTTCATTCAATTTATGCAATTAATTGATAATTTTATTTAAATATGAATAAGAATTTATGAGCATTGATAATTATTTGCTCAATTAATAGGAGAGAAAAGCTGTTTGCTGATTTCATAAATATCTACCTTTTGCTTTAAGCTTAGCTGATCAAATGTTTGTTGTTATTAAAAGCCTAGCAATGATTCACCCAGTACTCTACCAGCTGGACATAACTTCATTCTTGCAAGTGAATTTAATGAAGAAGGAGAAGCTTTTGGTGTCCATATCTCTGGATTGCGTCTACCTGCCCATTGGTACCATGGAGTCTTTCAATTCTCAATACCAAAGGACTTTGTAACACATGCTAACAAAAACATCTCTTCTTTACCATCTGCATTTCAATTCCGTTCCATAAGGTACAACCAGGTGAGTGTATTACATATTATAGATAGGATATTTATTGAGATTGTTATTGCAGATAGATATTGAGTTTTTGCTAGTAAAGTAATTAACAGATGCTAACATTCCTGCCGTAAATGCTTAGTTTAAAAGAGAAAGCTAAAGTGTACAAATTTGGGGACTAGAAATTCTATTCTTTGGAGGTTCAGAAAATTAGGGTGTGATTTAATAGGACATCTGATACAAAAAGATAAAAATAATCACATAATGATATCCTCATTTCTCACTGTTGCATGCCCATTTAAAAGAAGGAAAAAATACAGTAACAATATAAGAAAATTTTGGAAAGTAATTACACAGAATTGAAATGAGAAAAGTGAGGCAAAACTTTTAATACAATAAAGCAGAAGTAGCTTCAATACTTCAAAGATTATATGAGACAGTCACTCTAAGTTTGTCAAGCTGAAGGAAAGTCAACTAAACAATTGAAGACACCGGAATTATAGAACTTTGTTTGTTTGTTTGAAATGACAAGAATTTTTAAATTTGTGATGAATGTTCCAGGTTAGGGGAATTAATTGATATCTGCATTGCATTCAATAATAAACGTCTTGCTTTGCTGTGTAAATCAAAAGCAACAACAAAAGAAATACTACTACTCCTCCCTCTCCTCCTCCTCCTCCTCCTCCTCCTCCTCCTCCTACTACTACTACTACTACTACTACTACTACTGCTACTACTACTACTAATACTACTACTACTACTACTACTACTAATACTACTAATACTACTAATACTACCACTACTACTACTACTACTACTACTAGTAATAATAATAAATGCCGTTTGGCATATATTACAACATGGCTTTTTATGCCTATTTATTGTTGATTATGTCACCAAACAGGCCAATAAGAAATATCCAGTCTGAATTCAATGCTGCAATACCAGACTTAGTACTAATACTAAGATGTATTTTATCAAGATAGCAGTAGGAAATGCTGTAGCCATTGATGTCTTCCTACCGATGAAAATTCCTTTTTCCAATAATCACAAACACCCAGCAATGACGCACAAATAACTATTATACTTGCTTTCATAATAACCAAAGTATACTTATATCATGAAGATTTAAGAATAATAACAAAATACTCTTTTTTTCTTACCGCTGTGCTATGGTTTTTCCATGAAACATTTAGGAGCTTGGCAGTGTACGTCTGCACACCTCGCAAGCCTGATCTCAAATGATAATAATAGTAATAATAATAACAATAATAATAATAACCGACGAGCGCTGAGTAGTTCTCAGTGAATACCAGGATGGTGTCCGGCGGTTCCTCGTACTGGACTGATGGGGTCGTTAAGCAAGCAAGGTAGGGTAGTGACATCAGGGGTAGAGTGCCTGTGAGTTATGGCCCGCCGGTGTCCCTCATCTTAAACCGCGGAGAACGGCACACCCTAAAGTCTGTTGGTAGGAGGGTAGGTCGTTCTAGTTGATGTTCCCATCAGCTCGTTGTCTTGATATACAGTGTACCCCACTGCCTTGTGGGTAGGTTTTTGAAGTCTAAGGAAGAAAATCCTGACAGAAAACAGAAATCTTACTGCTGAGTGAGTCAGATTCTAAGATCATCAGCTGAAGCAACCAACCCCTACAGAAAATGGATAATGGAGACAACCCTGAGAGAAATCTAAACTCAATAACATGATGAATACAACAAATATAAGTACCGCTAACGGCGTAAAAGGGAGAGGTAGCTACGCTATCTCTGTCGCGCCCGGCAGGCTTCCTGCGGAGAATCAGGCAGGAGCCGGTCGTCATCCTATTACTGGCGTTGAGCAAGAAGAACAACAGCAGAGAACAAAGGGGAAAAGGAAATGGGACAGACAGGATAACATCAAAGTTATGGAGTGCTACGTTCTGGCTAAGAGTGACCCAAGAACAGGACATATGAACAGAATGCTGAAAATCTGGCAAAATAAGGGAGGACGTGGTGATGCAAGTAGTCAGAAGCTCGCAGATCAGGTTAGAGTAATAAGAAGAAATGGTTTGCTATCGCAGTTAGAGATTGAGGAGATATCACGGAGATTGATACCATCCAGCCAGGAGCAGGAACCATCAGATTTAACTCCAGACGCGATCAAGAATGTAAGCACACCCCAACCGCAGCATGACTCAATGGATGAGACACAACCACAAGAACAATATGAGTAGGGACTTACAGATGACTAGAAAGAGATAATCGAAAGAATAACCAATAGATTAAGACATCTGAAAGGTGCGAACGTAAATGTGACTAGTTTAAAGAACGCAATGGCTAGAAAGGTTAGGAAGCGTACCCAAAAAGTCAATGAGGTGATTGGTAGAATAGCTACAGCAACTATTGAGGAAACGAACCAACTCATTTATGCAGGTGCCCTAGTTTTGGGAGAAGATCTAGGACGGAAGAAGGGACCAACGAGCAACTGTATGAGCAGGAAGCATGAGCCAAAATGGAAGGAGGAATTGAGACAAGGTATCTGGAAAGACAAGAACAATACCGTCAAAATAAGCATTTTGAAAAAGACCAAAAAAGATTCGATCGACAATTAGAAGGCAAGGAACAGGTGGATATTGAACCAGATGCGGAAGAAGCAAGAGCATTTTGGAATAACATTTGGGGTAATGGATGTGATCATAATAGTAAAGCGGTATGGCTTAAGGATGTCAAAAGAGACATTAAGGTGGACGCAGAACGACAAGACACCACCATCACAGTTGAAATGGTGACTAAGACTTGAAGTAGTATGTCACAATGGAAAGCTGCTGGCCCGGACGGAGTGCAAGGATACTGGATAAAGAGATTCACAACGCTGCATCAAAGAATCCCAGAACAAATGGACGAGATCTTGCAGAGTGCCCAGTTTCCATCATGAATGACTAAGGGAAGGACTTTGTTAATACCCAAAGACACTAGCAAAGGAAACATACCATCAAACTATAGACCGACCACATGCCTTCCCCTTATGTGGAAACTGTTAACATCAATAATAAGCCATGAGATCTACAACCATCTTGATGAACAAAATCTTTTACCATTGGAGCAGAAAGGATGCACAAAGGGCGGAAGAGGGACTAAGGAGCAGTTGGTAATAGACGAGTGTACCATGAAAGACAGTAAGGCACGCTCAACTAACTTGGCAATGGGATGGGTTGATTACAGTAAAGCTTATGATATGGTGCCTCACACATGGATTCACGAGTATTTAGAGATGTATAGGGTTGATAATAGGATAAGAAACATGTTCAGAGCGAGTATGGAATCTTTGAGGACTATGCTACAGAGTGGTGGAAAAGATCTAGGGGAAGTAGCAATAAAAAGAGGAATATTTCAAGGTGACAGTCTCTCGCCCCTCCTTTTTGTCATAGCAATGATATCACTGACAGCGGTACTCCGGAAAGCTGCACCTAGCTACGTTTTTAGGGACTAAATTGAATCAACTCCTCTACGTGGATGATTTGACGTTGTTCGGTAAGAGCAAGAGGAACTTGGAGTCACTGTTGAATACTGTTCGTGTTTTTAGTGATGATATCAGGATGCAGTTTGGTTTTGATAAGTGTGCCATCACGGTTTTAAAGCGAGGAAAATTAGTGAAAGATAGTTCTGGAATCGTGTTTGAAAACAATAAGGTAATACGGTCAATTGCCGAGGACAATTCCTATAAGTATTTTTGAGTGCTTGAGTTGTATGTCATAAAGCAGAACAAAATGAAATCAATGTGCTAAACGAGTACATCAGAAGGTTGAGAAAGATACTTAAGTCAAAACTGAATGCTGGAAACCTGGTAAAAGCTATAAACACGTGGGTGGTATCACTCTTCAGATATTGAGGAGGGATCCTAGAGTGGACGCAGCAGGAGCNGAAACCTGGTAAAAGCTATAAACACGTGGGTGGTATCACTCTTCAGATATTGAGGAGGGATCCTAGAGTGGACGCAGCAGGAGCTAGAACAACTAGATCGGAAGACACGAAAGCTGATGCGCGCATATGGTGCTGTGCATCCACGAGCAGATGTAGACCGCCTCTATGTACACAGAGAAGAGGGTGGTAGAGGTCTGATGAGTGTTTACGACACCGTGAAATATGAAGAAGAAAGCCTAAGCCAATACATCGCCAATAAGAGATCTGACATCATGGGAGCAGTCAAAACGTATGTGAAAAAACCATCTGAAAGTAAAAGTAAAACATTCAGGAAGGAGCAAAAAAAAAACAGAGGAAAGAAGGATGGCAGGACAAGGCGATGCACGGGCAACATATGAGGCAGACAAAAGAATTTGCATCCGCATTAAACTGGCAATGGTTGAAGAGAGGTAGCTTGAAGCGTCAAACTGAGAGTCTCCTAGTGGCAGCTCAAGACCAAGCACTCGTAACCAATTACAGGAAAGCCAAAACCCACCAGAGGATCAGCGCTGTGCAGAATGTGTGGGCAAAAGAACGAGACAGTTTCGCATATCATCAGCGAATGCAGAACATTGGTACAGTCAGAATACAAAGGGAGACACGACCGTGTTGCAAGAGCTGTACGCTGGAGTATCATGAAAGTGCATGGGCTACCACACTCAGACAGATGGTATGTACACAGAGCAGAAAGTGTGGTCGAGAACGAAAATGTTAAAGTCTTGTGGGACTTCAATGTCTATGTTGATAAATTTGTTGAAGCAAGGAGACCAGATATAATAATTATAAAAAAGAAAGAAAAGGAGTGTATCCTCGTAGATATTGCTGTCCCATGTGATGCCGGAACTGCAGCCAAGGAAGAGGAGAAAGTTGATAAATATTCGGAATTGGCTCGAGAGGTATCTCGTCTCTAGGACGTGAAAACATTGGTGATACCAGTTGTCCTGGGTACTCTCGGGTACGTAACGGAGAGGCTCACCCCTTTATCTTGCCATGGTAGGCGTCGGGTTGTCGTTTGAAACGATACAGAAGGCAGCTCTTCTAGGGAGTGCACATATTTGGAGAAAGGTTCTTGAAAAGTCAGATTAGATGATCTGGTGACCCCAGGGCCTCGGAGAGGCCCCGGTGCCAGACAAAGACCTGTGGTAAATCCGAGAAAATCCTTTCCACATAATAATAATAATAATAATAATAATAATAATAATAATGGAAACTTTTTATATTTTCATCTGAACACATACAATTACAAATCTCGCTAATCAAGGTAGTTTGCATTGGCTCGGCTATTTAACAAAGTTAATACTTTGCTAAAAAAAAAATTAATCAAACGACAATATTTCAGGGTTGGTTCATCGATGATTTCTACGACAGAATATATAGTATGTGGTGCAAATGATTATATGGGAAAGTTTGGTTGAAAGAAAGCGTAAAACTGTATTATTGTTTCTGTGGAGTAACTAACAGCAAATCAGGCAGCAAGGCATCTTCAGTTATAATTCATGGCTATAGGAATCCACAGATATCAGCGAAAGAACCTGTTAAAATCTGTAATGGTGAGTTGTGAGTTGAGAAACCCTTCGCCAAGTATAATGACCTTCCTGAAGGTACAATTTGCAGCCGGCGACAAAGTGGAGAAGGGTTTCTGGTTCAAAGCAGGAAGATCAAGAAGAAGAGAGACCGAGTTTCTATTTGGATATATTTTTTTGAGTTGCAAAGGTGTTATTCAAATAACGAATGGTAAAGCTGAAGATATTAAAGATATAATTATTGTGTTTTTCCACAATAATTATTTTTTATGGTGTGGTGACAACGTCAGAGCGTTAAGAGTGACAGCTTGGCACTGTAGAACTTTTGTGGTAGGTAGCAATAAGTAGAGTCCAAATTAATTTATGGTAAGAATAATGGAGCTAAGAGTGGCACTTATAGGCAGATTAAGCCATTGGCCTATGTATTTGGAAACCAGGTTGTCGAGATATTCTGCCATCCAAGTTTTAGAAACATGTGAAAGAGTAAGGTGCCAGGAAGCCCTTGGGAAAGCAAATTCACTGCAGAGGCGCAATTTGTGTTTTGGGTGGATAGGTAAAGAATCAATTTGTTTAAGAAGATCTAGTAAAACAGACAGAAGCTTGAATTTGTGAGATTGATTGGTCATTTCGAAGTCGTAGTAACGTCTAAGATACTTAAAGGCATCCTCCATGGCTACAGAAAGTACAGTTTCATTATTAACGAAAAGTTTTGGTTGAAATTGAAGAGATCTTGTTGTAAATTTTTTAATACTGAATGTGGCACATTTATCAACCCTTATGATCTTATTGTCCCATTGACACCATCAAATAAAACAGTTTAAAAGAAGCTGGTTCTCTCTTTCCCCACTTGTAATGACAGCAGCGTCATCTGCGAACTGAAACCAGTGTGCAGGATTGAATATGACGTCATTCTTATTGTGAGGTGAAAAACCAAGATGGTTGTATTTTTCAGTCCTAATATATTGAATGAATGTGTTAAAATGCATATTAAAGAGTAGTGGGCTAAGATAATTACCTTGAAAAAAGCCCACGACGAACTGTTATGGCTTCAGTTTTAAAATGATTGATGGATGGTGGGATGTGATGGTGATCCAGAACAGATGTTATCAGGCTATGGTGAGCTTTGCCAAAAGCATTTTTAGGTCTAAAAGAGCAATGGCTAGGGAGCGTTGATTAGTGCGAGTCTTGTTTCTCACCTGTGCCATCATTGAAGTTTTTCTAAACTGCCTTAGATCTTAGAAGCAAAACCTTTTTGAATTTTATAGTAAAGAAAGTTATTATCCTTCAGATATTCAAATACTGAGTCACGGAAACAGGATGTAAAAACTTTTAATGGAATGGTTTTAAGAGTAATTGGTCGAAAGTTAGAAGGGTCATTGGTGTTACCCCTCTTATGTATTAAAATCGTACAGGCCTTTTTCCATTCAGGAGGAACTGCGCCAGAAATCCATATGATGTTAATTCTTTCTGTGAGGAAAGACCGTGGATAGGGGCCTCGTTTAAAGCAAATTATGGATATTTTATCTAGTGGGCATGGTGAAGCAGATGACTTCATACGAAGAATAACTGATGTGATTTTTTTTATATGATGGAGGATCAGTTTTGAAAGGGTGCTTGGGTTCGTAAAAAGACGATATCCATGGTAGAACTGTAAAGTGTTTGTTAGGAATTGTTGGTGAAAGTATTTTTGAAAAGTATTGGGTGCAACAGACTTTTGAGAAGGTAGGAAGTATTGTAGAGCTCTTTTGCAGCACACGCTCTGCGTAGTCCCAAAAGTTTTTGAGATGAGGTTATCGTTTTTAGATACAGTGTGAATGTTATGGGAAGAAGTCAGTTTTTGGCAAAGCAAATGGGAAACGTATCTGATTTCCATGACTGATGCGTTGCTTTTTTCAAGTGATTTTAAGTCCTTTTTTAATTTGTTTACTTTGTGGTCGTGCTATTTCCTTTGGAACCCTTTGTTGAAGTTCTCATTTGTAGTTCCACATTATCTTTAAAGTGTTCATAAATTGAATTGTTCATAAATCTAATTACAGAGTCAATTGTCGAAGGTTTCAACTCAACAGATGCAAAAATAGATTGAAAATAGCTGTTAGCAATTTACCTTGACCTTGGGAGACGAATTCCCTCTATAATTTCAAGTTGTTCTCCATTTGACAATACTGTTGTTGGTTCACTATTGCTTAAAATGTTTTCAGGTATTTGCTCAAAAGTATTTTCCTCAAATCCTCTAATTACTCTACAGTTCCGTTGATGAATTTTTAAACCTTTCAATCCTTTACATACTTGGCCGCATGAACATTTAACACCAGTTGTCACATTAGCGGTGTAAACTGTCTTTATTGTTTTTCCAAACCAATGGCAAGTTAATTTCTCCATTGGGATTGCAAATGTTTCCTGCAACTGCCTTTTAAATATACAGATATGGCGTTGAAACGAGGAAAGATTGTTAGAAGTGAAGGAATTAAGTTAGTTGATGGACAAACAATGAAAGAGGTTGAGGAGGAAGGTTGCACTTATCTGGGCATTGTGGAATTAGATAAAATCAAAGAAGCTGAAATGAAAGATGCGATTGGAAAGGAATACAAAAGAAGGGTAAAGCTGGTACTTAAATCAAAGTTAAAAGCGAAAAATAAGGTTTCGGCGATCAACACATTGGCAGTGGCTATATTCCGGTATGTAGCGGGAATTATACAATGGAGAGAAAACGAAATTAAAGATTTAGACAGACAAACAAGGAAAACAATGACAATGTATGGAGCTTTCTATCCGAAGAGTAATGTTGACAGATTGTATGTGAAAAGAAAAGATGGGGGAAGAGGTCTTACAAGTATGGGACGATGTGTCAAAGAAGAGGAGAGCAGTCTGAAAGTGTACGTGGCCATATCTGAAGAGAAACTGTTAAAGGGTGTAGCCAAATTCGAGAAATTAAATGCAAGTGAACTGGAGGAGGTTAGAGATCTTAAGGCAAGAAATGAAAACAAAGCGAAAGATACAAGGAATGAAAAGAGAATGCATGGACAGTTTGTCAGAGGCCTGAAAGATGATGTAGACAAGGCGAGTACTTGGGAATGGGTTGTCAAAATATGATTTGAAGGTCGGTACAGAAGCCTTGATTAGTGCTGCACAAGAGCAATCAATCAGGATAAATTATGTGAAGTATCACATTGATAGAGCGGTTGGAAACTGTGTCTATTGTGTGGCCAAACAGGTGAAAGTATCCAACACATTGTAAGTACATGCGAGACGTTAGCTCAGAAGGAGTACAAGAGGCGTCATGAAAATGTAGCGAGAAAGATTCAGTTGGATATATGCAAGAAAAGAGGACTGGAATGCAGTAAGAAATGGTATGAGCATGCCCCTGAAGGAGTTTTGGAGTGTGATGATGTAAAGTTGTGGGATGTAAATATCCAGTGTGATAATGTGATTGAAACAAGAAGGCCAGATTTAGTCTTGGTAGAAAAGAAGGAACATATGGCAGTAATAATTGACATAACAGTGCCAGCGGATGAGAACGTGGCAGAGAAGGAGAAAAAAAGTAGAAAATTATCAAGATCTGAAAAGAGAAATAAAAAGACTGTGGAAACTGAAGAAAGTAGAGGTTGTCCTGGTTGCAATTGGAGCTCTGAGATCTGTGACCAAAGGATTTGAGAAGTGGGTTGAAAAGCTTGGGATTCACTGCAACTTAGGAGTACTTCAAAAGACCACTTTGTTTGGAACAGCCAGAATTTTGCGAAAAGTACTGGAGATTTGAAAAAAAATGCTGGTAGCCCATGGTCATTTGTTATGACCCGCCTATCAGCATAGAATGCAGCAATAAGAACAGCCAGACACAAAGTGTGAAAAAAGATTATAATAATAACAGTAATGAAAATAATAATAATAATTTTTTGAAACTTTACTTGATTTTGTTTTGTAAATTAACGATTTAGAAAATCTACAATGAAATTGATCTACTCAATACAGCTTGCAAGACAACTGAGCTGTCACTGGGTGTAGAGGACTGCAAACAGAAAGACTAGAAATAGCACAGTGAAGCCTAGTTGTGGTACATCCTGTATAGTCCATTTGGGCATATCACTTAGAGACGATGTATCAACTGGTTACAAGATAAATTATTCTGGGTTTGTCCATTCTTTGTTTCTCATACAGAAAATAAAGTATGATACCCGTATACAAAGGTTTATCGACCGTTTGATGATAAATTTAATTGTTTCGTCATTGAGATCGATGGAGTTTGAAACAATCAAGCTATTTTTCCCAAACACACCTAGAGTTCCAAGGCTCATGTTTACATAATGCACTCTAAATCTCCTTGATAAATCGGAAAACAACTGTTCACAGCATTGATTTTTACGGTCGAAGTTACTTTCTTTAATTGGTTTTTAAACCAGCTGTAAGTTCAAGTATTAGTAACTTGCCACCTTTAACTATAAAAAGATCTGGCCTTTGGGCCTCACCTGTTATTATAGACGGGTTGGGATAGCCGTCAATATCAACATACGGTTGTAAAACTTGTGATGTAACGGTTTTTTAAATGTGGAGAGGGATTAATTTGTGTCTCCAGTTGTATCTAAGCTCGTCTAAAGCAGATTGACATCCAGCGATGACGTCCCCGAGGGTTTGCTGGCGATCACAAAATCTGCTGGTGGAATCTGCAAGGATTATCTCTCAGGGTAATTGCTCTGTATAGCAGTTTTTACTCTTTATAAACGTTTTAATGGCATTTGGTTTGGATAAACAAGAAAAAACAAAGAAATTACTCATTTGTAGGGGTAGCCTTAAAATCTCTCCCTGAAATGATCAACAACTAAAAGGAATTCCGACCATGGTCAAGCAATTTAGTTATGACATCAAAAAGGAATTTGAATTAAATAAGTGTGGTAGAGCTACACTAATTCCGAGAAGGGTGTTTAAAAGTAAAAACATTTGTTTGGATATTGTAACTAAAGGTCTTAAATCAGAAAAGATTTTTAAATATCTAGTATGAAATGAGGGCGACGGTATTCAACACACGCAATGAGAGAAAAGATAAAGACAGAGTGCTTTAGACGTCTGAGATCCAGTTTAAAGATGAACCTAATACAAGAAACAGCATCGATGTTATTAAATCTTTTGCAATACCTTCTTAACGTATGATTTCAGCATTTTGAATTATATAAAAAAGAAAAGTTAATTTTAAAATAAGGGAACTAGGTACATCCGTTGAATGCACATCCTAAGACTAATGAAAATAGACTCTACCTGCCCTGCAAAGAAGGAAGAAGGGGACTTATTCACTCAGAATTATTATTGAAAACATCGGTTATAGGATTGGACATTTATCTAAACAACTCTACTAACTAGATGTTTAAGCTTCTTTACATTCTGGAAAAGGAGAAAATTATGTATTCCGTTTCTAAAGATATCTATAAATGCTCACTATGATTAGTAAACCCATAATCGTTTCACAACTCCATAAATCATGGAGTTGTGAAACGACAGAAANAATTTTAAAATAAGGGAACTAGGTACATCCGTTGAATGCACATCCTAAGACTAATGAAAATAGACTCTACCTGCCCTGCAAAGAAGGAAGAAGGGGACTTATTCACTCAGAATTATTATTGAAAACATCGGTTATAGGATTGGACATTTATCTAAACAACTCTACTAACTAGATGTTTAAGCTTCTTTACATTCTGGAAAAGGAGAAAATTATGTATTCCGTTTCTAAAGATATCTATAAATGCTCACTATGATTAGTAAACCCTCATGGAGTTGTGAAACGACAGAAAATAAAATAAGTACAACGAATGATGAAAACGGAGCGTTTTGGGATGAGACAGTGTTGCTCATAACATTCATACTCGAGAAGAGCACACTGATCAAAGATTCCAATGGCATCGAATGAAAGACTAGTAAACGTGATAGTAGAGTGTCTTATTGAAACGTGTCAGTGAAGGAAGAATATATATTCCACTTGAGTTTTGTTTTAGCTGTTAGGCTTGTCCAAAAAGCCACAGTTAGTTCTACTCTAAAAATTGCATGCTTTTGGTTGACAGCTAGTGTTGACATTAATGATACAAAGTAAGAAGTCAGGTAGATAAATATAAAGAGAAGACCTGTCAATGGCTTTTAGGGTACGTTCAAGAAACTGAAGGGCTTAGTCATGACATCAACTGTAATAGTATTAGTTGAGGCATCCTTTACTGGCAGCTAATGCATGAATTAAAGTTTCCAGTGAGAGATAAATTGCAAATTCGGAGAATCGATCCAACTCCATTTGTGAAGATCTTTGCGATTTTAACTACAATTGTTAACATACCAAATAGTAAAGGAGAAGGTAAAGAATGATTCCTTGATTATGGACTTTGCCATTTTACAAGATACCCGAGTTGATATGGAAGAAAAGTTAAACAAAATAATATTTATATACATGAAATACCAAGATCTGGGAAAGAAACATGAAATTCCGTGGAGCATAAATTTGCGGTTTATTACCTAAAATTATTGGTACCCTTGGAAAAGCCTATAAAGACTTGAATAAAATATTGTATTATGGAAATTGAGACCAAGGGTGTTGATGTGCGGAAAGCATTACTCCTCAATTCTGTCAAAATCCTCGGGAATGAAACTTGCTGTCATTCATCCTCAAGAACAAATAGAAACGATTAAAAGTGTGCAACAAATAGATAATAATGATAATAATAACAAAAATAGTGATAATAATAATTCAGTCATGAACAAAAATTTAAGACCAAACACTGAAAATAGCCGAAATTTGGGTATTGCATCAGCCAGTTGTCCCGATTGCATTATATCAACTGTTTTATTTTTAGTTGTTCCTTTGGATGGTTTCTCAGCTGCTGTCAACATTCCTTTTTGATTTTTTCCGATGTTTTGAAATTTGGAGAATAGCTGAAATGGGGCTAAAAACGTCACTGACGTGAGGACCAAAATTGTAGCCCTGCGCAGTCAAACGTTGACGGAATGCAGCATTGTGAAGACATTGAATGTCAGCAAGTCAGCCGTGCATCAGGTGATCATCAAGTACGAAGAATTAGGAATCTATGAGGATCGGAAGTGAAGTAGAAAATCCAGAAGCACCACCAAGCACGACGACATCTTGATAAAAAGGGTGGTTGTCAGGTCTCCAACAAGTTCCATGAAGAAAGGGGCTGAAGTGCTGAAGAAAGGATGCAAAGTGATAGTTTCTCGCCGCAAGAATTTCAATTAAAATCCTACAAACCGGCAAGAAAACCAAGGCTTACACCTACAATGTTTGCCAAGGGCCTGGCATTTGCATTGAAACATCGTTACTGGACGACTGTACAGTTTGGCAGGGTATTATTCTCAGACGAGTCTACCCTTCAACAGTTCGCAGTGCGCAAGGGCCACATTAGGAGACCAGCTGGCAAGCAATATATGATAAATATACGATATCGACCTTTGAAACATCCCCCAAGTCAGATGATTTGGGGGACAATGTCCAAGAACGGGGTCGATGGTCTCTACCTTTTATCCTAGGGAGCACTATAAATGGATCAAAGTATGTCGAGTTGTTGTCCGACAAACTTCAACTTCACATGAAAGTTGGTAACTGCAATATTGTTTTCATGTAGAATGGAGCGCCATGCCAACCTTCCAAAGTTGCAACCAAGTTTACTTGACTCTAACAAAGTCAAAGTGCTTGAGTGGCCGGGAAATAGCCTTGACCTCAGCACAATTGGAAATTTGTGGACGGTATTGAAGGATAAAGTGTCAGAACAACAACCGTCAAGTGCTCCAGAGTTGGCTAGAATGGCAAAATAGATCTGAGTTAGAGAAATCTCGAACGAGTATTGCCAAAGTTTAATAGACGGTATGCGAGGCGTATGTAGGCTGTAATGAGAAACAAAGGAGGACATACAAAATATTGAATTTTGAACAATTGAATGATCATGGATATCAAAATTGCATCTAGTAACATATTTTCGATGCTGTATGAAGATTTTATGAGAAATTAAAGTAACGGTCCTGTTTAAATACGATGATACTGTCATTTTCGTAAAGTTTGAGCTTGGTCTTAAACTTTTGTTCATGACTGTACAAAGTGAATAAAAAAGAATATGTGGAACTTGTGAAGGTGTTGTACTCAGAACTTACAAAACTTCAGAAAAAATGTTACCTATGCGACTTAGAATATCCGAAAACTCCAAATTTCATCGATATTATTTTGATTGTAATTCTAAAGTGATGGTGTGAAGGGCCATTCTTATAAAGTGTCTGTTTTACTGATGCTGAAAAAGAACCAATAAAACATAAAGTTCTTACTAAAGAACAACAGAAAGACAAATCCAACAGAAAGACGAAGAGAAACTCTCAAAATGAGCCCTTGTCAAAACCCCGTAAAGCTAAAAAAGTTATTCGGAAGTGCAATTTATCACGAAAGCAAAGTAAAAAACCTAAGTTGAAAAAAACTTCGTTAAAACAGAAAATCTGAAAAAACAAAGAAAAAAAACCCCAATTTTTTTTGATAAAGTAAAATTTTAAAGAGGAGACAAAAAGACGTTATGAAATTGGAAAACAAAATAATGATTTGCATGACCTCTCAAGTGAAATAAAATTGTAATTTTGAGAATAACATATTGGACAACAATAAAGCTTTTGATGCATGTATAGAGGGGGTTGAAAAAAATAGCTAAGAAAAACAAGAATATTGAAACTCAAGCATGAGGTGATATTACTATCAAGGAATGAAGTATGTAATAAAAAGTCACATAAGTAGAATTCGCCTGGTACAGACAAAGTCAAATTACAGGCTACATCATATGTCTGCAATACATAATCTTTGCAAAATACGTTGGGAGTAATAAATGCACCAAACAAAATATGAAATTGGCTTTCTGAAGAAATCATTTCTCTACTCACAAAAACATCAGAAAACAAAACTTGCAAAATTTTCAAAGCATTTTCATGTTTATCTCATGCTTACAAAATCCTTCCTATATTAATATGTAAAGGAAGGATGTTCTCCTGCACTGAAGGTAACAAATTTTCCGAGTGCGAGGAAATGGATGTAAAGAGGCTTATGTAACTACAAAGACTAGTTACCGATAAATTGCACACTGATAGAAAATCGACACAGAAACCATCAAAATAGGGACTGGATAGACTCCTGAAAAACATTAAATACTCTACGGTATGGTTAAATCCTAAAAAGTCTTGACATATTTAAAGTACCACAAAATCTTGTTGCCTTCTTTCAAAACAAAATGCATCTATGGATCCCCAGCTTTTCCATATATCATGCAAATGGTACTGTAAAATCACACTATTTATGAAACAACTTGGAAACATTTAAAGGAGAATCGAAGTACCTGTATTCTTCTAAGGATTTAATGGGACAACGTTTGAACAAGAAGGATCGAAATAAAGCCAATCGTTGAGCAACCAAACTCAAAAATTAAAAAATGAATTATAAATAGCGCACAATGAAATGGACAAAACACAACTATCAAAATTATTAATTAAACAAGAAAAAAAATTGATGTTATTAAAAGCAAACGAAGGCGTTGACTTCAAATGACCAAATTGCAGTGTAAAGTCATAATACTGATGTTGACCAACTCAAAACCTATCAGTGTTTGATATATGCGGGTCTTTAGGCAAAGAGTGAAGGATTTATTAAAGCAGAAAGAAGCGATACATTTTTACGAAGAAACCATCAAGCCAAAATAATAAGGAATGGACCTGACTCTGCCAGGACAATGATTGAAAAAATTGATCATCTAGTTGCAAGACCCTCCATACTTGCACCACAGGAGTAAAAAGTTTGACATGAAAAATAGAACAGTTTCTACACTAGTTATTACGCCAATAGTATGATGCACCACCCATTGGAAAGTGGTATAGAAATCACTCAGAAGTATTCATGCAAAGCAATTATGTAACTATTCTCTTTGAAGTTCATGCTACATACAGACGGACGGATAAAAGCCAACTATCTGAATACTATTATGAAAGACCGCAAATAAAAGATTTGTCATTAAGGTATATGACAGTACTTTTTACCAAAATCAATCCCTTAAGGAGCACGAAATATCAGTTAATACAAAGATTTAGAATTTGAGGTGGAGACGATGTGGTAATTAAAACTTACAATTATACGAGTTGTAGATGGAGCACGGTGTATGATAATTAAAAACAGTGAAAACGCTATGAAACAAATTTCTAGGCACCCTTGATTAGGAGAACTAGAGTAGTGGGTGTGCATGGCACTGCACACCAACTACACCAAACTTTATTTATGTAGAGTAACGTACTGCTTTTGCATTGCCACGAGAAATCACCAACGCTGCAATATGCTGAAACGTAAGTAACAATATCGACAACACAAGTATTAATTGCGCAAAATTTCACCTTCCATTCCCCGAAATTTTTTAGGATATAATTGAGGAATTAATTTTAATCAACAACGAGTTTGATCAGCAAAAATTATACATGTTAACATAATAATTCACATTATATGACCTCAGTATCAGTCATTTCTCTTGGAATTAACTCACTGTCTTTAATGAAAACATTCAATTTTATCCTTATCGATTACTCTCTCTTTTATAGACTAAAAGCCTCACATTCATTTTTATACCTCTTCTGCAACTATTTCTATGTGAGGGTATGTGTCTTTAGCCTAGATTTAAAAAAAAGAGGGTTGAGTGAATTTGAAATAAAGCAAATTTTAACAGAGGAGAAAGGGTAGTATATATATATCCTTTCTCTAGTATGTATGTATATACATACTATTCTTGCCTATATTTTATAACATTTCCTGAAAACTGTCTACTTTTGAGAAAAAATAGTGTTTAATCCCGGGAATTACCTTCCTGAGAATTCCCGTGGAAACCTGTCCTTTTTTAATTCCTGCTTTCCCGGAAGGACGGGCCGGTATACCGGGAAAATTTGAATTTTTTCACAATTTTGTTGTTTTTTTGTTCTTAATTCTCAGCATTTCGGCTTCTATTTGTAGCCAAATCATTACGTAATTAAACGTAAAACAAAGAATAATAAGCATTGCCTCAAATGAGAAGATTCCTATGGTTTAGAAACATTTCATTAAGAAGAGCAGAGATGAAGCAGTTTGTAATCACTGTTCCAAAAGTCTTTTTTGTAAAGGAGGTTCAACACAAGGGCTTAGAGAAATCTTGAATTCACTCACAACATTGATGTTTCTGTATTTGAAAATCTAAGCAGCTTCAAAGCTTCAAACCTCAGTAATGTTCATGTTTGCCAGGAAAATATCACTTTGAGAACGTCTGGTCCGATATGCAGCTGTTGACGGATATTGCTATCGCAAATTCTGACCAAATTTAAGAGCATTTGAGAGAAAAAGGGTTCTTGCTTCCCCAAAATCCGAGTTCAGTAATGAAGCTCATTTATGACTTCTACGAAAAAGCTGTTAAAAGACGTAATGACCAAGATAGCAGAACGCAAAGGAAAAGATACCCGTTTGAGTATTGATATCAACGAGTATACTTCACTTCAGAACCGGTGATTCATTTTCCAGATGGATTTGTGAATCTTGGACTCTCACGATGCTGAAGACTGTCTTAAACTGCTGGAATCTGTCCTGGAATCATTTGGCATTTGTATGAAATATGATGTCATTGGAGCTACAAACGGCGCTTCTGTAATGGAAAAAATAAAAAACATTTCCCCATCTGAGCACCAGTTTTGTTTTGCTCATTGCATCCATCTAGCTGTGATGGATGTCCTTTACAAGAAGGTCAAAAATGACATAGAAGAAGATGATGAAAACAAGAATGACTCAGATGCTAATCAGGATCTCAGCTTTTACTTTGACGGAGATGATAAGGATCTTGATGATGATAGCAATGGTGGTCCTGAAGTAGCTGTTGAGCTGAAAAACACAATTACAAAGATGAGAAAACAGTTGAAATCGTTCAAGGAGATCTCCAGAGAAAACAGACACATTACATACCTACACAAAAGCAGAATTTGGTAAAGAATTGGACCTACAAATTAACTCCAAAATCAGTTTTGGGCATAACAAGATGGTTTACGAAAGCAAGAAGAGCAATTAACAAACGTGTGGTGGATTTTGATACATTCGAAGAGGCTCTTTATGACTCTGAAATATATCAGTTGAATATATCAGGATTGTCTAATGTTCTCGAACCTTTTGATTTGGGAGCCAAGGAAATCTGCAAGAAAGAAGCCACTCTCCTGACAGCAGACTGTACATTCACGTTCATGATCAAGAAATTGGAGAGCCAAGAAGGTAAACTTGCGCAAGAACGTCTGGCTGCTTTAAAAACAATGATTGTCTAAAGGCGACATAAGGTTCTGGCTGACCCCCTGCATTATCTCCAAAATCAGCATCTGTGCTTGAAAATCTAGAGGATGAGATTTTCAAAATGCCTTCTAAAACTGCAATGATTGATCTTGCTAAAAAACATCATTGGTCGTTTTTTTAAGCCAATGAAACAGTGGCTGATGATCTTAAAGAAGAAAATAAGAATACTTCTCCGATTGCTCAGGAAATTCCAGCTCAAATGGACACACATCAATGGCTCAAGGATTGGCTCAGCTTGCTAAGCAAAAAGAGGACATTAATTCTTCGTATAAGAGCGCTCTTTGTCGAGAATTCACTTTTTTTAGGCTAGTGGAGAAAGATCATCTGCTTTGGAAAAACTCTACAGGGTCCTGCTAATAATTTGACCATCTAGTGTGGAATCAGAAAGGGCTTTCAGCACCACTGGAAAGCTTTTTACCAAAGTTCTCTGCAAGTTAATTCATGATAATATTGGTGATCCTGTTTGCCCTAGAAACTACTTCCTTAACCAAAAGGAAAAAAAAGAGATTATTTATTTAATTATGCCCAATAAAATTTCCTTTGTAAACTTAATGAAACATTATTATAATAAAACTAGTGTATAACCTAAAAACTGCTTTTACAGTAGGTATCTTCATGGGAATTTTTTATTTCCCAGGGGAATTTTCCGGGATCCCTGGAATAGCCGAAAATTCCCCCATTCCCTGGAATTCAAAAGTTTCCGGGAAATCGTTAAAGACTGGAAAGAACCAGCTCAAATGAGACAACCGTTACCTTTATACTGGTACAGGCTTAGCGGTGAACTACTATGCAGTAGTACGAAAACGGTACAAGAAATCCGTAGAAGAGGGGTTTGAAAACAAGATTTATCGTGCTTGTAGCTCCTGGAAATAATTCCACTAGACTATCTAGAGCAGAGGGTATTCTCAAAATGAACCAGTTCCTCCCTATACTTTACAACCCCGTAATCCAACAAGTGATCACCAAGATTATAACCAATACAGCACCAGAGCCTAGAACCCGGACAGAAACATTGTTGGACAAAGATTCCAAAAATATGATTCATTCAGTACCGAGAAAGAATAAGAGGACTATCGTAGATCTTTTCTGAAATATGGAGCACCGGAAAACCCAGTTCTTACACTACATAAATTAAAAACTTTATTGCCATCCTTAAAACCCAAAGTTGACCGTAAAGTGCGAAGCGGAGTAGTTTATATTATAACGTGTTCACGATGTGTATGATACCATGTAGGTTGGACTTTCGACCACATATATACTCGCTTAAAACATCACAAGAAACCAGCTTAACCTGTTGGCAAGCATTTGAGATCGTGTGGGAGTCTGGAAAAAGGTACGGTGAATGAATCGAAATTTTAGCTGCTACTACCCGGAATGAACAATATAGATTAACCGTAGAAGCTACTTGCAAAGAACGTGTTCGGCTAAAATTAACGTGAAGGAGGAGTTTATAAGCCGAAAGATTACGACCATGTTGTAACCAATCTGAATGGTCACACAATCGTTGATCTGTATTTTCTGATCATTTATTTATTTACTGAATTGTTTCTTTTCTTATATTCATAGGAATAAACATTATTTAAAAATAATTATAAATTGCTGACGATGATCTTAATGCATTGAAATATATTTAATTACTCATTAGATTATGGATACTACTTTTGTGACCTTAATTGGTTACTTCTTAAAATATTGCCTTCTGGTTGTTCAGAAGAAAATGGATTAATATCATTTGGGTCAAGGTTGAATCATATTTCACAAAAATGGACTTTAATCAGAAAAACACGCAAATGATTATTATTTTTAATCATTTACTGGTACATGTAATCTATGCTTGACTTTAAACAATGAGATCTTAGTAATAATTTAAATGAAAAAAGAACCAAGTTAGGAAGAATCATGTTGTTGAAAACAATTATTATGTAGTGAATCCTTTGCAGAAACCCCCATTCACATAAATTATGGAGCAGCAATAGAAATCCCTTTTTAAAAGGAAACGCATGTCTATAAAGACGTTCATTTTACATGACAACACGCAAATACATGGTCTCTTTTGTAGTGGAAAAGACATTAAGATCAATGGCAGATTACTTCAAAATCTTTGCGTCAGAACGATTTTCTATCAGTCATACAAGATCAAATTTTAATTGTAAACAAAATAGTCATCTTAACAAATTACACTCATCTATTTTAACATGTTTGTTGACCAAAAGCAAGTATCCATGTACAATAGAAAGCAACAAAAAGATTATAAAAGTTCCATCTCTCATTTTCTAAATTAACAGTGTTAAAACTAGCTCAGAAAAGTAAATCCATTTTCAAGTGCTATAAACCTGGTGTTAATGTCTTTGCAACTGTCGTTAATAATAGGTAAGAGTTGTTTTTTTAGTGACAATGTTGTTGTTGCTGTCGTATTATTACCACACATGTAGACTACTTGGTCTTCTGCGGATAAAAAAAGAATACATTGAAGCAAATAAAAAGAAAGAATAAAATGATACTTGAGAAATGAAAGGGTGTTTGACTCTCTTAAATTAAAGTACGTTTTGTTTGATTTTGATGGTTTTATTGATATCTTGGTACTTCTTCTTTTTTCTTTCCTGCTTTGAGTAATATTCCAGTATAGAAAAATGCAAGTCATGTTTTTCTTTGCCCAAAAACAACAATCATCATTTAGTTTTTGTTGTGCTCTTAAACACAACAAATGACTTTAGTATGATTGTATGTTATCCGTTATTCAGGATTATGAATAGTGACGGGCAGCCTGAAAATTTACAGGGAAACATTGCCGCAAAAAGAGAATATCAGGAGTGCATCATCCATATCAGGATAAGCGTGAAAAGAGGGACTGTTAACCTCGACATTACAAAATATTCAAAGAAATTTTTTTGTCAAGGACAAGGCAAACGAGCAATCCAAAACCACCAGCTGCAGGTATTTTAATGAGCTTAGGTGCCACCTATTTTTCTTAATTGAAGACCGTAATACTTTTTATTTTTTATTTTCTCCATCAAATCAAACCATAGTAACTTTATACCAAACTAATATTTTTCCTTATTAGAAAGCTGTAAAACTTGTTGATCTGATCCTTTTCAATAAACTGAGTTTTTACGGAACAATTGCTGAGGCTAATGGACCATTATTCAATGAAATCTTGTCTACCGAGGTAAAATTTTTTATTAACATTTTTCTATAGGAATTTATGATCCTAATAAATTGGATTTTAAACAATTACGATGAATTATAATTTAATTTTTTGTTTATCTTATTCATTTTCCTGCTTTAAGAAGTATGTAGTATTTTCTACAAATCTTCTATTCAGAATTAGATCACATTTCCTAGTAATTGTGAAACATACATTAGAAATAACAGTGTTAATAAATGTCATAAATTATTGATTATCACCTATTTGAAAAGTTACTTTTTGTCAGGCTCCTTGTTAAAGAAGAGATGTTAAATAATTTGTGTTACACAAAAGTCGACATAACTGAAAGAAAGCAGGGAAATGATAACAGATAATATAGGAAAGGCTTTCTAAAATTTTTCCATGATTTTTTAAAACTTCTTTTTAATGATGTTATAACCACATTGGAGAAATTATAACAACAAATTTTATAAAAATGTTACAGTCCGGAGGTAAAAAATCATTGTTATATATATATATATATAAATATTTATATATATGTAAATATATATATATATGTAAATATATATATATATATATATATATATAAATATATATTCCTTCTGTTTAAAAAGAAGAGAAGAGGGAAAAAGGATACGATGGACCAAACTGGAAGGTATCTTAGCCTTTAGTTTGAATTAACAAAAGCTCTATGCATGGATAGTTATTAGATTGATTTTGTTTTCTCAATAGTTATCTTTATCATTTTTCTGTTTCAGATGTAGCAGATCTGTAGCATATCAAACTATATTTATCTTGTGTACTATTATATATTTTAATATTAAAGGAATTAACAAATGTCTTATAAATCATTTTATAGTTACTCAATGTTCAGAATCATTGAAGTTTGGGCAGTTCGCATTTCGAAGCAATATTTTTAAAATAAAACTAGTAATTTCATTTCAAGTGCTTATTTTAACCCATTTAAATTGAAATTAGCAGTGTTATTTAAATAAATACTATTTGTTTCTCTATGAAAATAGATCCAAATAAAGAAAATCCTGGATTTTAGAAGGTACGACGCTTCAAGAGACACTCCTGCTATGGAATCATATCTCCTTTTTGGAAAACCAGAACAAATGTTTGTATCACACATTCCTTCAACATGTGGAGATTACCAGGAGGTACATTAAATGTTTTCATATAAAAGTATTCTGTCTTAATTTTTCCATTTAATACGAACCTGTATTGTACTAATATTTATATACTTCGAAGCAAGAGAATTACAATGTGAATTTTTTTGAGAATCTAGACGAATTTATAGCCTGAACGAAAGTAATGCTACCTTGTCTTTGTACCTGAAGGACAGTAGACTGTCGCAAAATCATCATTCACACAACAAGAATAAAGGAGAGTTTTGCTAAGTAATACTTAAAATACTTTAGTTTTGCATGTACATCAAAAAGTGTCTCAGACAACTGAAATTTTACTCAGTCATTTGTTTTCCTTCACATGCTAAAGAGCCCAAAGATACAATTTGTTTATCTAGCTTTTATCGTTTTCTTTACAAATGTTTCTGAATTTCTTTTGCCACATTATATTAGTAGAATAGTTACAGATTTTTAAGATAATTTTGACACTTTATGTACCTATTTAATCTATTTTTTTATCCTTTAAAGTGGTCTTCATTTCTTAAGCCTTTCATCTGATGCAGATAGAAAGCTCTATAAAATCAAACTTCATTCTTTGCCATTCTGTTCAATTGCGAGCTACTCTGCATAGTTTAAATATGCCAGCGATCGAGTTTTAGGACTACTAATTGAAGTTTAGTAATTTTCAAAAAAAGTTTTATTACTATCTTGAAAATATGATTGACGAAATATAGTTGTTTTTTAAACGCCCTTTACCTTTACACTCCATCTTATTATGAAAAAATCATAAACGTTATTTCGTTGTTGTGTAATATGATATTGTTAGATGGGAAGTGAAGTTAGTGTTCTTTGGAAACATTAATCCTAATTATATAAACAAATAATTATCTACTTAAAAGTCATATGGTTAGTAGGAGACTCAATTACAAAGATGGCCTGGTATTGAAAGCTACTTCTCTGGCTCAAGTATTCCAAAATCTTCTTTGTAACATAAATTATTCTTTTTTTTACTTTAATATTAGACCTGTTTTAATGAAGAAAAAATGTGAATTTACATTTTTAAGTTTTTACTCATTATTGAAAATCTTGGAGTTAAAAGAAAAACTTTTTTGAACTTTGCATAACAGATTTAGGCTTATTTCTGTTCAGATTCCAGTTGGTTAGTATGTAATTCATCTTTTCTTTTAGCTCCTTGAAGTTGACATGTTAGAGTTTCCAGGAAGAGATGAGTTGCTCCAGGTTGGTATAATTATACATATCCAAAAAATGAAAATGGAAGAGCTTTTTAATACTGGAAGTCGTATTGGTAAAGACATTGGAGTAAAGATAAAGCTCGGAGAAGAAATATATGAGAGAAGGATATGGATTAAAAAGGTTATTTTTCACGACGCTTGTGTTGTCAACAAGCTCTGCAAAATATATAAAAATACATACAAATGTGAAAACTAATAATTTGACACTCTATTAATTGTTTGATCTCTTCAACTATGTATGTTTAAACTTATTTATCTGATGTACGTTTGGTATTGAAGTTCTTCATTGAAAGTGACATGCCTATATGTTTTAAGCTACTGGTATGTATAAGACGTGCTGTGGGTATTTCCTATAATTAAAAACAAAAAAAAATTGCCATTGTTTTAGATAAAGGTGTATTTTAAATAACTGCAGTTCATTTAACTTTGTATGACAATAAATATCACTACATAATAAATGTTACTTGTATGTAATAAAAAGCTTTCTAAATACATTTTAATTGGTTAAGCACTATGGAAAATGCAATTCTACAAGTTGTCTGTTACTGTGAAGGAAAAAGAGAAAATCAATAAAGAAAAATTAGCTAATTCAAAGGAATTAGATTTTGGCAAAAAGTTGAAGACATGCAGGTCATATGAAGTAGAAAATAATTTAGAAGTCAGGGGGTTCAACGAATCTAGCCTTTTGAAGAAAGAAGTTATATCCACTGAAACCCTTATAAGACAGAGTTGTCCAGGTGCGATATTAGTACTCCTTAAGTATACTTCGATAGTATAGTTTAAAAGATACAAAATTGTCTATGTAATTTGGGAACCTCTTTAGCAAGATATAAAGAACCAAACTGACCTGCCAATAATCTGAATGTGAGAACTTTAAGAAAGATGCGGAAAAAGTGACAAAGCGTGCATTTTCAAAGATGTGGATTTCTGAAGAGCAAACTCAATTTTAACACGGTCAGTGTCAGAATAGTTGTCTACTAATACTGGAAAAGAATAATTGAGTGTTAACAGCTTTTATAGAAAGCAGCAACTGTCTTTCCAATTTTATAAAAGCATAAAGATTAGACTCTTAATTTTTCATAATTTAGACTTGTTTCTCTTGAGCTGTCTTTTAGTCAGTGTCAGTGTACACCGTAGTGTCATCATTATAGATATCAAACAGCAGAAACATGCTATTTGGAGGACCACTGATCAAGTATAGAACCTTAAGAAACTCCAGGTTTACTAGAATTTTCGACTGACATTATTTCTATCTCATTATCAGGCCTTAGAGAAAAGTTTATAGAGAAAGAACTGAACGTTACCACAGACTCTTTTATCAATATCACAAACAGGAATCTTAGAAAGCAAGCGAGAATGTCCTACTTTGTCAAATGCCCTGGAAATATCTAGAGCTATATCACATCCTTTACCAATCTTTTCCATAAGCCTATAAATACTTTATGTGATTACAGTTAAAACTTTATCCTTTAAATTTGTATTGAACATCGACAAAAGTAACTTAGATCTGCACCAGTACATTGTTGCAATGTTTTTCAAATAATATAGCAATTAAAAGAAAGAAAACTTACAGATCTGAATTTGTAGGAAAAGAATGAATCGTCTGAACAGCGACAACAAAAACTTTTAAGGAAGATAGAAAACAGGACTATAATAGGCAACGATGTGACCTCATAAGTGGACTTTGTCAAGGTAATTAACAAAATCCCATCTAGACTCTGAGATTAACATTGATCAAAGTCATCAATCTTATCAACCAGCCTTGGATTTATGATGATAAAGCACAAAATCAGTCGTATATTATAGGTTAGATATTATATTTATGTATTCAGCAGATACACACAATTTCAAATTTCCTCAGAAAGTGGAGGTTTGTTAAATTAGATTATGAATGAGAGGTGAAAAATATTTTTAGTTACAAAATTACTACAAGGAACTGAACGATTTGAAAACTGAAAGACAATAGACAGTTAAATTAATTGAATTTGTCCCCTTGCCACATGAGTGAGAAAAAAAAAGATTTAGTTCAGTTCAATTTGGTCTCAAGGAAAAGAAAATTGAAATTTAGGTCCTAATTTGGAGAGTCAAACGTTGGAGGTCCTTCCACGTTATAAAAAACTATTGGGATATTGTGGTAATGTTCAACTTTCCGAGCCTGTCTATGCACCATAATTTAAGCTCTTGAATGCTACTGACATATTTTAAAGCTCCTTCATTCACCATTGGTAGCTTAACAAGCCTAGTAACACAGAATAAGAAATGAAGCATCCATACAGGGCAAAAAAAGGAATAATCAAGGAACAAATACAGAAGTATTTAGAGTAGACTCAGCTCTATTAATACCTGTGAAAAGTGTAGGATAATTTTCTACCAAACAAATGATACTAATTTGATTTTCAGATTCAATTTTCTACCTGAATGCAGCACTAAATGCATAAAGAAAAGATAAATTTCTGAATTTATCATTGATTTGACCAGGTCTCTTGGTAAACAAAAACATAAATACTATAAGCAATTGGGTCAGATGATTAAAAGATGGGAATACATACTTTTAAAGCACTTTAAATCTAAATTTTATTTATTTTTCAGCTCTTTACCTGGAAAGACCAAAAATGATTCATGATACTTGTATTACTTATTAAAATTTATTAAAAATTTAATATCATAAATATTTTTACTCTGATTTTATTGTTCTCCGCAACTTGTGGCAATAGAAGCACATCTATCTTCACTAAATCTGGGATTTTTCTCCTTTTTCAATTATTCGAAGTTCTGATCCTTTTAGTGATCAGTACGCCAGTAAATGTACGACTAGAAATTGCTTTAACTATATGTCATGATTTTGGATTTAAATTTTCATTTCCTTTTTCGGGCTACACAGCGAGGCACCTAAAACTTTGTAGTGTCTTGTTTGTTGAGCATGTTAAAGATTCTGTTAAAGGTAATAACACCTATAGCCTTTTAAGAGCTCTACTAAAAATGTTTTTCTTTCTTACAATTTCAGCACCTTTTAATTGAAACATATAAAGATAAAAGGTACTTAGATTATTGTTTACTCGATGGCAAAAATAGTACCTCTGTGTTACAACAAATAACACTTGAGCTACGTTTCGAGAGATACTTCTCCAATTGTTCTCTCATCGGTCTGACGATGAAAAGGTACCTCTCAAAATGTATCCCAGAAAATGCTTACGACTCAGGACACGATAAATATCCTGCATCAATGGCTTCCACTGTGTCCTTAAAATCAAGAATTTTTAAGAAGCAATACCTCTTGCTAGGGCTGCAAATGATTCTTTGTTTGTATTAATTTTGTCCTTTTCGGTGAAAAGCTATTGTTATTTGACTTGTCTGTAAAATCGAATTTACTTAAACTAAACGCTTTTAGTTTCCACGAGGTAGCAGATATCATAAAAGCCATTACTAAGAAAAATTTGAATTGGTGAAGACTGTAGCTTTGCTATAGACCAACAAACTGTCAACAGATAAAAGATAATACTTCGGTTCTTTTAGCATTATAGATATAGGAAATCGAAAGCTTCTTTTTGAAACGTAGATATTAGAAAGAAACTATTCATAAACTTTTATAACAGTGTTAAAGGCTTTTAATTACCATCCTTTGTTGGTAAAGCAATATGCTACTGATATATATTGACAACGCTGACTCACACCTAACTGAAGAGAATCCTCTTGATAAACAAAAAATAAAGAACAAAGGGACAAAACCTAGTGCTTTCGATAGGTAAAATTTCGATTTTCATTTTTCATTAATTAATTTTCACCATAAAGCAAAAGACAAGAAAGGAAGGTTCTTTTCGATTTCCTACAGGAACATGGCTTTATTGCAGAAAGTATTTTTATTTAGAAAAAACTATTGTCAGTAATGAACTTAGAAATAGTATTATGAAAACAAACGCTTTTGTTATGTCCTATAGTTCCAATCTTATCAATCGGAGGAACGTTTGAGTGCAATAGTTGATCATGACCAGCTGGCCTAACTGATTACTTATTAGATAAGTGTTTGCTCCTACAATATTGTTAAATTTGAAAAACTGTACACAAATTTTAGTTCAACAAAAAATTTAACTGGAGAATCCTTTCTTCTACAACTATTAAGGTCCAATATAACAAAAGAATGTGGCGAAAAAAAAGTTAGTGCAAGGTAAGTCATATCCAGTTCAAAATTATGAACTAAAAGGCAGCATGCCTCCAAAAATATTTATTGAGTAAAAAGATAATCAGCTTAACCAGCATCATTTTGCAGAAAAACAAGTAAAATTCGTTCTTTAAACCTTTCTGGGAGTTAATACTTAAAAAGGCTTGAAAACAATGTATGCGGCTCATTTTCTTCTTGTTATTGTAAAGTAAAAAGTAAATAAACCCCAAGAGTAAAAAAAATAATTTTCGTCTCTATTCCACAATAGGTGAGCACAGTTACTGTGGGATCTACATAGTACAGAGAGACACATATAATGCAAATGTACCCTTCTTAGTTACTTCTGCAGAGGGCAACGCTTTTTTCACCAATTTGTTTTCCTATCCCTTAGTTAAAATTTTCCCTACATAAGCGTAATTATGGGTGCAGATAATGGTAACTCAATTGTATCCCCACTTTGCCGCCTCTTTGCTTTTTCAATCTCTTTTTCATACTCTTTCCAAGTTCTGAATAACTACGGCTGAAGATACAGTTTCTTACAATTTTGTTTGTCTTAATATACTCTTATACTGATGCACCTACCAGGATATTTTCTGATAGAACTTTTTATTTCTGTCTTCTGGGTGTTATATTTTCCCAAATCTAGGTCAGCCAAAGTGGCATTCTATTTTTATTTTTGTGGTGTCTTATATTGCACCCCAAGAAATTTGTTTTCCTTTATGGATTAAAACTAAGAATAAATTTTCATCATTAAATTATTTGTGTAACGGAATGTTGGACGTACCGTATTAGAAATAATACAATTCTTCTCAATTTGCTAAATGTAACTGAGTGTCACATTCATTAGGAATACAGTCGAACCTCTAATAAGTCCCACTTTTAGATCCAAGGTCAAGGGAGATGGCTACTATTCGATAGTTTACTAAAACCTTACTTTGCTAAATACTTTATGTTGTTTTGAAGACATTTGAATACCCATAAAATAGTTGATCTTTGACTGGCAGCAGTAATTAATTCCGTAAATTAACAAATAAATAAGATGTCGGTGAGTAGGCAATTATTAAAGCAAAACAAAACATCACCATGAATTGGAATCGACCGGGATTAATAAAAGTGGTAGCCACGAATGTAAGATGCAAAGTCAAGAGACTCCATCACATACATCATTTACAATAAGTTATAGATAATTAGAGATAGAGGATTACAGAAAATTACAGATAGATGATTATAGATGATTACAGATAATTATTATGAGTTTTTAACATAGGGTATTCTGCTAAAAAAGTCAATTTAACCAAATTTAATTTAAGACAATAGCACAATGCAACGTATCAAATTGATAAAAGTCACATTTGATTAATAACAAATACCACAAAGAGGCCAACTTGTTTCCCAAAGGAAATTAGCAAGATATTCTGAGAGTGTTTATTAGAAGTAAAGAGTCTCTTTGGCAGACATTCATGCAACATTCAAAAGCTAGAACAAATCTTGAATCTGTTCTTGAATTTTGCAAAAAGTAACTTGCTTGGTACTAAGACAAAATGCCGTCGCGATGATGTGTAACTGTAAGGCGCAAAAGTCGACCTGATCAAGTTTGCAGAGAAAAACACATTATAGTAGCTGTGGAATAGCTGCCCATTTTGGAATAGGCAAAAAGATTATTTGAGATAGTGGGCTGCAAATGAAAACACAGAAAGAAAGTACTGTGGGTGATTAATGACTTAAGACAGTATAAACCAGAGCTTTGAGAATAGTTTTGCACGACAAGAGAAGGACATGTGTATGTCAGCTGACCAATTTTCCAAGAGGCGACAGATATTGCGGAACAGCTCAATGTTAAGGGGTTTGTACTTTTAAATGGATGCCTTGATAAGTGGAAGTCAAGACATAATATTGGTCAATTTTTATGGGCTGGCAAGAGTGATGATGACAGTGATCAAATTTTTGGGAGCTGAAGATAGAGATTACCTGAAATCCTGGCTTAATTTGCGTTCAAGGCCTTCTTTAATTGCGATGAAACTGGGTGCTGCCTGACAAATCATTTGACAAAACGAACACTCGTTGCTTGGGCGGAAAAAAGGCCAAGCAACAATTGACAACCCTTTTCACTTGTGCTCTTAGTGACATGTTTGATCTAATAATTATAGTAAAAAGTAAGAAACCACAGTGCTTCAGAAACCTTCGCCAGCCAAGTTGGCCCTATGGAGCTCATTATTACGTAATGCCAACGAAATAATTTTCAGTAAACTGAGCAACATAATGACTTTGTAGATTTTTACCGTTTATGCACAATTAACCATGCCATCCGCACAAACTAAAGCCCAAATTTTCCAACATCAAAATTCAGTTTTTTTTCCCAAAAATATATCTTCGTGCACAAAACCTTGTGGCACAGAAATCATCAAGGTTTTGAAATAAACCCGATTTCTGCTACACACCTTCTTGACAAGAGCTGCAGCGGGAGTAACTTCAAATTCGACTGTCACATTTGTTGACATAATTTGATAATATAAAAGTCTACTTCAGCATAGAAAACTATTGTGCTAGAAAATATTCAAAAATAATTTTAAAAATTTGGGTTTGTGACTGAAATCACGAAGAATGACGAGACGAAAGCAATTCATTCCTTGATGAACAGTTGAAGGCTTTAGCCTTCTATCTTAGGTTCAGGAAATTCAAGCGGATAGTACTCCAGATGATTACCTGGTTCAAGACGACTGCACACCAATTTCTGTTTTGAGTATCAACACAACACTGCCAAACTGGAAAGAGAATTTGAGGAATAAAGCAGTAAATAAGGTAGTCAGCTCTGTTCCAGCCAAAGAATTCGATGAAAATGACGGGGAAGAACACTACAACTTTAGGCTACCAAAGTCGAGGCTTGTTGATGTGAAAATAGTTCTTGATTTTGTAAAGAAAATGTCCCTTTTTAGGAAAGAAAAGGAATATAAAAAATATCGTTTTAACAATGTCAACCTATTTGGATGAAGTGAGAGTGATAAAATCCTGGCAATCGTTTATAACAGACTTTTTATGCAGGGCAATAAATTAACATGAAGAAGCTATTGTTTGTTGTTTTGCGTCATTTTTATTGGGTCTATTTCTACCAGATTTAAAAGCGCACTTAGACTTTTTGAAAATGCTTGTTAATTTCAAGACCGAATTTCAGTCTGTCTGTGTTGGTGCCCTGTCATTTCATGACGTCCGCGATCATGGCTTTCCAACATTTTCTGTCTTTTGTGGCTTTCAGCAGTTCTACTTCTGTAGTCTCGGCTTCCCTCCCTGCCGACACCTCCTTCTTCAACCAACTGCTTATGCTATTTAAGAATATTGTTCTCTGATACACTCTACTTCTGCTGCCTTCTATTTTTCCCGTGATGGTGAGATTCTCCAATTTTTCTTTTCTCAATATGTGGCCAAAGAATTCCAGTTGTCTCTTTCAAAGTTTCTTCATCGGCTTTCGTCCTTTCCCTATTCTCTGCAGGACTTCCTCGTTCGTAACCATCTTTGTTCATGATATTTTTAATGTTCTTCTATAAAACCACATTTCAGTTGCCTCTAACTTTTTCTCCATTGCGGCTGAAATTTTCCAACATTCACTGTAGTACAATATGGCTGACAACACGTACGTTGTATTCTAAAATTCGTATCTTTGTAGTTATTGACAATTGTCGGTCTTTTAAGATTTTTGAAAGGTTTTCGAAGGTAGTTTTAGCAATTCCTATCTTTCTTTTGATCTCTTTGTTGCTTTGTACATCTGCTGTTAATACGTTTCCTAGGTATTTGAAGTTTTCAACTTGTTTGATGGTGTTGTTGCCAATTTTTAGAGAGCATTTTAAAATAATTGCTTTCTTACTAACTACGAGGCACTCTGTTTTCTTACAACTAATTGTTAGATCTTTTGCTTCGCTAGGTTCTACAACGTTCTCAACAATTACTCCTAGCTTTTTTGGAAGTGCAATAAAAATAGATTTACTCAGTTCTTCTGTAATTTCGCTAGTGTTGTATATTTCATTAATTATTTCTATTAAGTATATAAACTCCAAATTTTCCAATGCTAATACCATTTCTCCTACTATTTCGTCTGGGCTAGCTGGTTTATACTTTTTCATTTTATTGATAGCTGCTCTCACTTTGGATTTCAGGATTTTTGGGCCGTCCATGTTTTTTTCAATCCTTGGTTTGTCTCCTCTTTCATCATGGAACAGTTCTTCAATGTACTCTTTCCATCTTTCTAGTACTTGTTCTTTTTCTAAGACAATTGTTCCATCTTTTGCTTTTAAATACCCAGAAGATGAGCATGTTTTTTGACCAGTGATTTCTCTAATTTTTTGGTACATAAGGGACGGTTCGGTTTTCATGTTCTTTTGTATGTCTTCACATTTTTGGCTTAACCATGCTTCTTTTTCTCTACAGCATTTATTTTCTACCTTTTTATTCATTTCTTTTTATTCTTTACAATGTTTGTTAGCAATTTGTCTTCTTTCATTCATTAATTCTAAGGTTTCATTAGTTATCCATTTATTTTTCTTTCTTCTTTCGCATTTGGGGACAAGGTTTTTCGATGTTTAGGTTACGGCAGTTTTGAAAGAGTACCATTTGTTTGTTGTTTCTTCTAGTAGATATTCGTATCTGTTTTTTACTTCCACTGTATATTCATTCTTGAGATCGGTATCTTTTTGTAGTAGTTCAATTGTTGTTTTGGAGTGGACTTCTTTAATTTCACAGCTAAACTCCAGACAGCAGGAACATGGTCACTGTTACAATCCGCTCCTGGTTAAGCTTTCGATTGTTTTACTGCATTACGAAAACGGCTGTTGGTTGTGATATAGTCGATTTGGTTTTTGTGTTCTCCGCTTGCGCTTCTCCAGGTCCACAGACGTCTTGGATGCTGTTGAAAACAAATGTTTGTGATTACTTGGTTATTTGCTTCACACCACTGGGCCCATTTCTCTCCTCCTTCACTCCTCGTACCAATGCCATATCTACCTATCACTTCTTTGTCTCCATCTTTTCGAACTTTTGCGTTTAGGTCTCCCATTATTATAATAATTTCTTGAGATTTGCATGGTGTTTTCGCTTTGTCAAGTGTATCATAAAAATCTTCAATCTCATTGTCAGTACTGTCAGCTGTTGATGCGTATACCATGATGATTGAAATGTTAAAAGGATTTCCTTTCATTTTAACTAGCTTGATTCTTTCAGATGGTTGCCAATGTCCTATTAGACATTTGCTCGTTTCTTCGTATAACAGTATTCCAATTCCTCTTTCGTGCTTTTCTCCGCCAGCATAGATCATTGTAAAATTGTCGGTTTGAAATTTCCCATTTATTTTCCATCTTGTCTCACATAGTCCTTGATGTTGATTTCGAGCCTTTTCATTTCTTGCTTAACATTTTCAGGTTTACCAGACTGTAATAACGTTATAATATTTCAATCCCGATTCTAATAACCTCCTTGTTGTGGTCAGTCGCTTGATGGCGGTCCGGTACCACCTGTTGCACGTGAGCAACCTTACCGAGCGAAGGGCCGACTGTTGTCTCGGCCCTATTCACGTTGTTATCTTTATTGCTTAAACGTTGTATTACCATGATTGTTCTTGGCATGATTTATCGTGATTTTTTTCCTTATTTAACTTTGTAAGATGTCTTCATTAATGTGACCATCCCGGTTCCCAGACCGCGATCAGCAAATAATTGGTCCCAATCGCATATTCCGACCCTCTAACACGACGACGGCAGAGCAATTAGCGGCTTGAGTGACCGCGCTACCTAATTAGGCCTATGACTAACGGCAATAAATGGAGACCTACAGTTGAAACAAATAAAAATGTATTCTTCCTCAAGCCAGTTGATGACCTTCAGAGAAAAAAGTTCTGAAACACAATTTCAATGGGCACCCTGGCCTAATCCATATTTTCAAATTGTTCCAACTCTGTGGTCGGCATTTTAAAAGGCTGTTGCTACAAGCGACCAACTAACTCTCGCGTGCGCGGCTTGCGGTAAATTTAAATCTCCGAATAAGTCTCAATTCACTTTGACAATTAAGTCTTGTATAAAAACAAAGAATTTTCTTTCAGCCGCCATTTTTTTAATCGCTTATACTCACATTACCAAACTTGTGATGCCGAACTCGACACTTGTAGCATGGGCTCTGATGCATTAGTCGATTCTATTCTAGAGGAGTACCACATTTTGAAATCTAGTCAAACGGGCTCCGATTCTAATCCGTCGGAAGATACGTCGGAGGATACTGAGACAACTTCGAAAATCACGCATATTCGAATGGCATTGGAGGCTGTCGAGAATCTCAAAATGTTTGTGCTAAACAAAGACGCTACCCATCTGCTAAGCTCTGTGTATGCTCTGCAGAATGGACTGCTTGAACTTTCAATGTCGCAGTGCAGGCAAACTTCCATATTGAACTTTTAAAGTGAAATTCTAGCTGTGGACTTTAATTTAATCTTGCCCACATTGTGTTAGCTCAGGTTTTGATCAGAGGACTTTAACTTGTGAACTTTTATGAACATCTATGGACTTTTATTTTTATTATCATGTGTCATGATGTGCTCTTAGCTTGTAAATTATCAATAGACTCTTTTCATGGGTATCATTTTCTTAACAATTTTATGTCAATGGGTTATTGAATTCTTTACAGAAATGTGCTGCATATTGTGAACACGTTTTCATAATGAATTATATAATTTCATAATTAATCCGATAATCATAATTAAGGTTTAATTTAGGCTTTTTTTGATTGATGTTTAGCTAGTGCAAACAAGCCATAAACAAACTCGGTGTGTTGTTAATTCTTTGTCTTGGAAGATAAGCGAAGGTGTGTAAAACTCTGAACCATATTGGGTGTAAATTTTATAACAATTTTATTAAAATGTTATGTTTATTACAATAAAGAGAGTATAATGGAGAATATTTTTTTATTTTTTATTTCGGTTAAGTCGGTCCAATGATCAGTTTACAGAGAAATTGCTACCAAAACAAATGCACCAGTAATTTCCATTAAAATGATTGTTGGGTTTGGACTTCTCTCACGTGCTGCCTTCATCCAGCAGTGAGATCAAGATAGGAAATCAGAGACATATTCGGGGATGGGTCACGGCAAACGAGGAACCAGTACATGTCAAACTTTATCGATGATGACATCATCAACTATGGATCCTATCTATCGATGTACCCGGGGCAGGATACCTTCTAATGCTCTCCGATGCTCTGGACGTCTTCTTCCTCCCTCTGAAAGTTCAACTAAAATGAGAATTAGCGTTTCAAATTGCATTTTTTTGGTAGTAAGATATTAGTTTTATTGCAATACATGAAAGACCTATCCCTACCCCTCGGTCAAGCTTGGTGGATGTTTTCTGAACAGTGCACGATCTCGTTCCGGTTCAGTTTTCACGGAGGTCGGGTCGGGGCGACCTCGCTAACACGACCATCTGGGGCTGGTCCTGTCTGTGGTCGTGTTACCGGGGTTCCACTGTAGTCTGATTTCATTGGTATTTATAACTAAATTTTATACAAATTTTGTTAAAGGCAGTAACATTAAATCAAAAGAAAACGTTGGAAACCCCTAAACAAAATGACTTTCTTTCATTATACTGTTTAGATTAAAGGATGTAATTCTCTGTAAACAGACCTGCTGCTTATTTCTTGTTTCGGTTAAAATTTCAATAGTGAAGTTTAAAACGGAAAAAAGTAATCCAATAACGGGTAAAGTTCTAAATGTACCTCAAAACTAACCTTCGTGTCAACTTGATATCAATACAAATCTATTATTTTCTTTCATTCTGATGGTATTTTTTGTTCATTATGGATGGTTTGATAAAGGATGCTTTTTTCATACCCTTTGCTTTATTAAAAGATAACAAGATACTTCCACTTTCTAAAAGAACGTTTTTTGAAGCCCTCTTGTATAAAACCCTTCCTTTGACTAGTTTATAAAAGTAGGAACTTTAGTTTGACTGGTATGTAAATTTAAGCGCATTTAAATCTCATATAAAATGTAAAGAAAATAATTTCTCTTAATCACCTAATAATCCGATCACTTTCAAGCATGGCTGCCAAAAATTCTACAAAATGCAAGTTGTTGTTACATAGAGGTTTAAAAATATTTCCACTTAGGATTTAATCTCCTATCTAGTTTTTGCAATACAGCTTAAAATCCTCAAATCGCATCAGAAGAGAAGTAAGTTACCACGTGGAAGGCACAAATGTAATCAGTATGATAAAACCGCTTTCATCTTTATTTCTAAAGTATTTCAAATACAATTATGAACTATTTACAAAAAATCGGTCCTTTTGAGGAATATTTCACTGCCGAAACTTTTAATGGTTTTAAATTCAGGCGTGGTAGTAATAATAATTTATTGATGAGTACTCTCAGCATGAACATATTTTGGAAGAGATGATATGAAATTTAATTTATATATATATATATATATATATATATATATATCCCACAATAACTTCTTAAGCTGTGCTTGCTCCGGCAACATGGCCTGAGAGTTATGTCTCAGAAACTCTGTGCTGCACTGATGAACCCACAAAGGGCGAAACAGTACTGTATGTAGCTTGAGTATATATATATATATATATATATATACATATATACACAGATATAAATATATATATGTATAATTGTAAACTTTACCATACACAGTGGTCAATGTTTCCAGAGTTATTGTAGGTTTTGATTTAAAACAAAACAATTAGGCAAAATTTAGGAGTAATTAAAAGTTTCATATTTCTTTAAAAATTGTCAAAATTTAAATCGAGAACATTATCTATCTATATTTATTTCCATATCAAAATCTATCTATATCTATATCTATATCTATATCTATATCTATATCTATATCTATATCTATATCTATATCTATATCTATATCTATATCTATATCTATATCTATAATTCTAAGTGGAAAATAACTGACTTAAGTCTTCTTTGTCATCAAAACAACACGAACAAGGTACCAGTAAACAACACTAACTGGATACCAGTAAAACTAATTTTGAACTTTGCATTTGAGAGAACAATGCAAATAGCATTGAAATCACTTTTTATTAAATGATTTCCACTATACGTCTTAGAATGTGCGATACAGAGACAATATATTGAGGAACATAAACTGGAGGAGAAATTAAAACATTAAGTGAAAAAATTGCCCTCAGAGTTGTTTGAATATTTTTTAACGTTCTCTCACTGCCAATCACCAGGGTAAGAGTTATTATATTAGACGAAGAACAAGCAGTTCCGCACATTGAAGGTACTACTCAGTAGCACAAGTTATCACATTGGTAGTTTCAAATTTAATAAACTTATTTTGATATTTTTATATTCAATTTTGAATTTTGTTTATTTTAATGGTTTGGTCAAATTTTGAATTTGCTTAGGAAACCGTCTATTGATTATTCTCAATTTTTAATAGGAAGAGGCCCAAATACTAAGTATTTATCTCCTAAGTATCCAGACACACACAAACACAACTACTTGCAGTTAAAAAAATGCTATCGGAATACATTTTTGGCATGAAGAAGGTGCTAATTTACTCTAATTCAATCTTAAAATTAGATTTGTCAGCACTTTTCTACAAAGCTACACAAACACATGTCATCATCAGGAACAGATAGCTCGATTTTGATCAGCCGTGGCAACTCTCGTTGCTTCTGCCATTGTCAATCCATAAAGGTCTTTGATGTTATTGCTCAGTCTAGTTTTTGGCCTAACTCTGCCTCTCTTTGCAATAACCAAGCCCAATATCACGCATGTCATTACATTATATATCATGAGCAACCGTGGCAAAAGCCTTAATCGACAAGTAATCGATGAAGAGCAAATATAGATCTTTGTCCCGTTCCCTGTTCTTCTCAATAACCATTTTTAGTTTGAGGATTTGATTCTTGTAGCTTTTCCTGGTCTGATGTCATATTGTTCTTCCGCAATCTCTTTAATTAGTTCATTTGGTCTTTATTCGGTTTGCAATTATTTTTAGTAGAATTTTGCTACTCTAGCTAATAAAGGCAATTGTTCTGTTGTTGGAGCACTCCTAGGTCTCTCCTTTCTATAGAATCGGTACAAACACCGAGTCCACCCAATCTTTTGGCAATATTGTTTCATTTCAGATTTTTGTGTAGAGTTGATGGTAGAAACGTTCAAGAATAACACCACCTTTTAAAATAATTTTTCCTGTTATTTCATCTACACCAGATCATGGATGGCTGCATTAACTTTTTCCTGAAGGGGTTGTGGTTCAAGTTCTGTAAGTTCCCAGTTTACTTGTTTGGAGCGGATGTCGGGATAATACAGTTTTGAGTAGTATTCCCTCCATCTTTGCCTACCTGGGTCACCGTCACACAAAATCGTTCCATCTTCGAACTTGATTTAGTCATCCTTTGGTTTGAACTTTTTGGTGAGGTTCTTAACAACTTTCATAGGTCCTTGGTGAAGTTGGTGGTGGCATTTTTTCCAGGTATCAACTGATTCATAATCTGGTTTCAAGGGTGGGGGTGGGCGCTCAGTCTTCTTGAGTCTGACTTGCTATCTAGGGGTTAGAACGTTGTGGTCACTGTTGTAGTCAGCCCCTATTCTGGTTTTGACGTTTTTCACACACCTTCTCCATTTCTGGTTTATCGTGATGAAGTAAATTTGGTTGCGCGACTTTTTGTCAGGTGATTTCTAGGTGTATAAGTGTCGAGCATGGTGTTTGCATATGGTGTTCAAGATCGCAGCTGTTGTTTGAGCTACAAAAATCAATCAAGTCTTCTCCTCTGTCATTTCGATCTCCTAAACCATAGCATCCACATATTGTGTTGGAAAATTTGGTGACGTCCAGTTTGGCATTCATAGCTCCCATCACAACTGTGACATCTCTGCTTGGGATTGAGTCAGGGGTGTCCTGAAGACTGTTGTACAACTCCTTTATTTCTTCTTCCTTTGCCACATTGGTCGGTGCGTAGCTCTGGATGATGCTGTTGTTGTGAGGTTTTGCCTGTATTCTAATTTTTATTAGTCGATCGCTGATTGGGCCAATGAGTGAATTACTGGTGTATTTCCCAAGAATTACGGAAACAACATGGCTGTATCCACTTTCCTTACCGGGGAAAAGAATGGTCTCATTCTCTGCAGTTCGGAAGCTAACTTGGCCATTTAATTTGATCTACGAGATGCCTAGTATTTGGAGGTCGCTTTAAGTTTTTCTTGTAAGTGTTATTGGTATTACATATGAAAATTGAACAATACGTAAACAGTGGAATCACCATAGGGTTATATATTGATAATGCTGTTTTAGCATTTAGTTGCTGTTTGAGCAGAGATGGTGTAACTCTGCAGTAGCTTTTCTGCAGATAGAAAAAAGGTGTTCGGTAAGTTGTAACAGATGGTCAAGCTGGACACTAAGGTATTTATAGGATTTAGTCAAGGTAATGCTTTCATATGGTATTCAACGTTTTAGATTTGCTCTTTTATTCTTTGAGTGCCATTAAACAACATGCATCCAGTCTTTGTAAAAGACAATATAGCAATCACTTGAGATCATTCCTAACCAGACAATATCTATCTCATCTTCATGTGCATATGTAAGATATCCTTTAATATTCTAAACTCTAAGATTCACATTTATATGATTTTCGTCATTTAAAGACGAAAATCATATAAAGGCCGATCCTAGAATTTATTCTAAGGCTCTGACAAAAATTGCTGCTGCGTCTTGAAAAACTCAAATCCACTTCGGAAAGAATGACCTTCTCTCAAACAGATATTCACAAATATTTCTTTATAACTTCTACCTCCTTTGTACCCCAAACATCAAGAATCCACTTGACCGTCACCTTTCGTATCGAAAACGTCAGGTATGCTCACTCAGGCAGATAATGTGTTTCAGTAGTAGAAAGCCAACCGTCGTAATAAATTAGTACTTTGTCTTTAAAGGCTTGTTTCATAATAATTTTGGTGCCTGAACATATTTAGTACAATCTCTATATATGAGTGCANACATTTATATGATTTTCGTCATTTAAAGACGAAAATCATATAAAGGCCTATCCTAGAATTTATTCTAAGGCTCTGACAAAAATTGCTGCTGCGTCTTGAAAAACTCAAATCCACTTCGGAAAGAATGACCTTCTCTCAAACAGATATTCACAAATATTTCTTTATAACTTCTACCTCCTTTGTACCCCAAGCATCAAGAATCCACTTGACCGTCACCTTTCGTATCGAAAACGTCAGGTATGCTCACTCAGGCAGATAATGTGTTTCAGTAGTAGAAAGCCAACCGTCGTAATAAATTAGTACTTTTTAGTACAATCTCTATATATGAGTGCACTCTAAATCAATTTTGTCATCGATCACTTGACACAGGTACAGGCAAGTGGACCTCAAAACTGTTTCATGCCAGAGAAAGCATACCAAAAGGAAAAAGGGCCAAGGAAGTTTTGGTTTTACCTGAGAGTGAGTGTTCATGGACTAAGAGAAAACTCAAAGACAATTGAAATTATCATACAGTAGGGAACCCCATTGCTTCTTTCCTTTGAACGCAATTTAGGTATTACATTTAAAATCATCATGGTTTGCTGTCAAATACACTATATTCCGAATTTTTTGTGACTTGTATTTTCAATGGCAACGTCTTCGGTCTCTTTTCATCAACGTTTAAAAACTCATTTATATCTTTTCAAATAAGTTGCTTGTCCATGACATGAATTTTGCAGTGCAAAAATTTAAACATTCATCAAAGACCACCTTATTGGCAAACTTGTAAAAATAACTTTAGGCTACTAGCGTTCAACGTGGGAAACACAGTTCAGTACAATACTTAAACTTTTCAAATGAAGGGCCAGAGGTTGCAAATGGTTTGTCTACTGGTCCTTCTAATTCTCCATAAATTAATTTATCCTTCATCATAATCAAGATTCTGGACATTCCAAACACTTTTTACCTCCTATTTTTGATCCATTCAAAAACTATTCCATCTCTTCGTTTAATGAATTTCTACTATGACCTTTTTAGCCATACTTGCTTTTCTCTACTAATATGTACGATTATTGAAAAAATATTGGCCTAGTGTTTTTACCATCCACTAATTTCATTTTGGCTCAACACAGAAAAGATCAGCAGCATGATAGTTGAAGTTTCTTATGCATTTTTAATAACCCCATACTCGGATTCTATTGTACAGCGTTTCATTTTTGCAACTTTATGAGATTTGGAAGGATTAGAAGATAATTCTGTGTTAGAAGCAATTGAAAAACCACGTGGTGATCTAAGTTGTTTCGACACAGAGAGAAGCAGATCGAATGTTTAAATTTGATGGAAATATGTACAACATATTGTGTTACTATTGTGATAACATATTATTGTGATTAAATCGACTGTGCCACTTCCACTATGAATATTTCTGCTATTCCAGTACTTGGGAATTTTTTTAGGTTTAATATGTCTGCAACATTTACAGCTGTGTCATTGTAATTTAGTTGGCCTTGAGTTTGGATATGCTGTTTGATATAGTTTTAAACAACAACTGTGGATCATTACGCAGAACAGTCGTATTTAACGTAAACAAAATATGCAAATCACATTTTCGTTCCAAAGTAAATAGTTTGATTTTAATGATTCTTTTTGATTGGAGATAAGTGACCAAAAAAACAACACGAGGAGAGAGAGAAAGAGAGAGAGAGAGAGAGAGAGAGAGAGAGAGAAAAACAGACAGACAGAGACAAAGAGATAGAGAAATAGAGATATAGAGAGATAGCAACGACAACAAGCACCTAAATTTGAAACAATGAGACTAGCACAGATTATAAATATAAAGTAGTTTAAAACAGTTAATACTCAATGTTGCAGACTCATGAGTTTCGTATGCCGGTAGGTCAGGAATTGTCAGGTACTCAGAAAAATTTCCGACCCACCTATTGTTTTATGCTATGAAATTAAAAAAGTATTCCTTTTTGTCACTTAAGGTTTCTGATAATGAGAATATTTTTGTTGATAAATCCATTTTTTAATCCCTTCGATTTTGTTCTCAAGATAGCTTCTTTTTTTTTCTTCTGGCAAAGGTAACACAAGTCACCTCCTTCAGTTTCTTGAGGACTTCTTGATTATTTGTTAAATGGCGATCCCTTTAACTTTATTTTTCTTTTCATTTTTCAAAATGGGTTAAGCATTATATGTTATTAGCATATTTTTAATTTGTTTTATTAGCCCTTTGACGGGGTTGTTATGCTCTGTTTTATTTCTGTTTGATTGGAAACATTCCAAAGAGATATTTTTAGTTTCTGAAACTTTTCCATGTCAAATGGTGGCTTTATCACTTCTCTTTGAATCAAATGTCAATTTTTCGGCTTAATCGCTAAAGCGACACAATACGACTGTAAATTTGTTACCCATTCCGTTATTGTATTCTGATTGAACCATCTCTCAGTAGGACCTTTTGCTCATTTTAATAGATATCCTACATGTAATCATATTCTGGTATTATTTTCTTCACTTTTCCGTCCCCTTGTGCTTGTCAGTGTCGCGGGGAGATACTGACGTCTGTCTGCAGCAAGTGTGTCAGCCGCGGAGTCCCTCCATGGTCTTTTCGGTCGCCCTCTCACTTTCCAGCCAGAGTATCTGGTTGTATATGTCACTCAAAGCTGGTTAGGCAAGGGGCATAATGATGAGGTGACGAAACCACTTGACTCTCTGTTGTTCCACATGGTCAAGGATTGGTCTTGTGCCCACCATGACTCCATCGATCACCTCCTTTCTTATTTTGTCACGCCTGGTCTTGTTGACTGTTTTTCTCAGACAACGCATGTGACCAATGTTTTGGATGGAGATTATGTCTCGCACTGGTATGTTAAGTGTTGGAATATGACATTGATGAGATTTGTTTTGGTGTCCGTGGTAATGCTAGGATGTTTCAAAAGAGGTGCAAGCTGGTAATTGACAGCTTCTGCTTTCTGGCATCTTGTCTCTTTCTCTCTGTCCATTTTCCCATCATTCTGGTTATTAATAGTCATAAACTCAATGCATTATATTTTTCCAAACCTTGTTTTTCCTTAAAGCATTTACTTCCTCCTGCATACTTTTGGGATTATGGTACCTTCATTCTGTCAAAAACAATTGATGGATTTCTGAAATTGAAATGGAGGAGCTAAGGAGGGGAATTAAATTGGAAGAACATTGAAAAGAAAGGAAACAGGATACCATTGAGAACAGTTGTAGTGTCAATGTTGATCAATTGAGTGATGACGTCAATGAAACGAGTGAAGATAGTACCGAAAAAATTTGGATAATCATTGAGGACAAGATAAAAGAGCAAGGATTAGGTGAGAAAGAAATAATTATGAGAATGATATGACAGGAACTATCAAAGAACAATTGGAGCAGCCATTTAGCCTTCGGTTCATTGATAGGGAGGAACCTAACTAAAGAACATTCCAAGTTGATAAAGTCATTCCCTATCAATGTGACCAGATCTTTGAGGCGGCTGAATGTGTAGTTCAAAGACTGTTAGGTGCAAAACAGGGGATACCAGTGGTAAAACAAAACCTTGATGGACATAAGGACTTACAAGCTAAACTGCTTCCTAAGAAACAGATATTTTTGAGAGACTATCAGTTTTGAAACAAACCGAAATAAACTATCGAGATACCCAACTAAAATTAGACATTGCCATAAACATTAAATCGTACTTGAGGCAGGCAATCAAGGCTAAAACAAATCTGACACAAAATCAATTCAGACTTATCTGAATTAAAAAAATTGATTTACAGGAAGAGTTCTTCAAAAAATGTGGCATTAACTTGAAAAAAAGCGAGCAGTAAGCCAGATAAGCTACAACTAAAATTATACTCTACTGAAGAACTGGAAGGCTTATTCAAGGCCGTTTAGTAATGACATTTACATGAAGTTCGGTCTGGATAAATATGCCAAAACTACTTTAAGGTGAGGTAAACTAATTACCTCTAAAAATATAGAAATGGACAATGATACTGTAATTAAGAAATTAGATCCAGAAGGAACATTTTAATATCTAGGGATAAATGAAAGAGTTGGTATTCAACATTTGAAAATGAAAGAGAAATGAAAAAAAGAGTGCATCCGAAGAGAAAGATCAAATTTTGATAACGGAATTAAACTCAATGAACAAACTAACAGGAAAAAATCAATCTTGCAATAGGTATTGTGACACGTCATAAAGTCGATTTAAGAGTGATAGTAAGGGAATATACACAAAAATATAAAAGCAACCGACAACCAATAGAATCCATCACCCAAGAAGCAAAGGAGACAGCCCGCTGAACTATCCTACAAAACATTATTGATTGGTCTTTTGCAGTATCTAGTTCCAACCAATGATTGGATGCTTAGATTAGTTAGATTACACGAAAATTTCAGAAGGTCCCATTCAGTAGTTAATGAGCCAGACAAGTTTTTGCAAGAACTCGAAATCGAAGCCGAAAAGTTTGAACAAAGAACACGAACACCTGCTAGAAGAACGAAACAAAAAGCAAGTAAAATTGAACTTTTGAAATTTGTTTCTAGTTGGCAGGAAAAGCCACTTTACCGACAGTTTGCTGCTCGAACCCAAAACCCTGGTGTAGCTGAAAGCGCAGGCCAATGGTGGGTGAGAAGGTCCGGACATAAAGGGGAAACTGACGGTTTAGTTCTTGGAGCTCAAAATCAAAGTTTGTTCTATCGAGCAAAGATTTTGCATAACGGCGAGAAACCAAAATGGACATTTTTGTAAGGACAAACTCAAATTAATTGATCACCTTGTCTCTGGCTGCTAAATTCTTACAAAAATGAATATAAAAATCGCCACGACCGAGTAGATTAATACCTACATTGGAACATCTGTAATTACTTTTCTATTAAAACGCAAGACAGCTGGTAGGAACACCAGCCAGACACTGAAGCTTAAGATTCTACGATCTTAGGAGATTGCCCAATACATACAGACCGTATTATGCACTCACATCGTTCAGATATCGTCATCAAAGACTAAGCTAATAAAACCTGCTTTTATAGACATGAATATCCCTTCAGACCAAAATGTTTCAGCAAAAGTAAAAAATAGAAATAACAAAATTGGGCTCCCAAGAATTAAAATCGTGCCAGTTGTAATTGGAGCACTTGGCATGGTCAAGAAAAGAACCGATAAGTTTCCAGGACAAATATCAAACAACTAAAATTATTCGAAATTTCAAAAATTGTGTTAAACAACACAGCATACATACTCAGAAAAGCATTGTCAATCTATTGCAAACTCGCGATAAATGTCAAACTTATTTAATCCTGGGTCACTGGTAGCTACCCGGCGATTGAATTTATATAGCAACTGAAGAAAGAAAATGACGATGATGATAAAAATACTAAAGGAAACTTTTTATTTTTTTTTATCCAAATACATACAATTACAAACCTCACTAATCAAGGTAGTTTGCATTGGCTTGCCTATTTAATAAAATTAGATATATTACTAACAAAATTAATAAAACGACAGTAATTCAGAGTTTGTCCATGGTTGTTTTCTACAACAGAATATGTAGTATGTGGTGCGAATGATTGTGTTAGAAAGTTTGGTTGAAAGAAAGCGCTAGTGTTTGTTGTCAATGTTCAAAGCGTTACACATTTCACTAAAAGTAATACAAGATTGACCGAATATACCTAATGGAAAGATTTACAATGCTAACTTTCGAAAAGCTGGAATCTAAATCACAAATCAAAGAACAATATTTTTCATAATTGTGAGAAGCATTTTCATCAAGGTTTGTTTCATACCCCACCGTCAATTCAAGTATGTATAACTGTTTTTGTGGAGTAACAAGGATCAAATCAGATCTCATGGCATCTCCAGTTATAATGCATAGTGCATAGCGATAAGAATCCAAGGATATCAGCCTGTATTGTATAGCCTTCAAGAGATTTGAGAGCTCCTGCTAAAAACTGTAATGCTGAGCTGTGTTGCCAAGTATAACGACCTTCCTAAAGGTACGTTTTGCAGCCGGCGACATCATGAAGAAGGGTCTCTGGTTCAAAGCAGGAAGAGCAAGAAGACGATAGACTGAGTTTCCATTTGGATAGATATTTACGAGTTGGAAGGGTGTTATTCAAATAACGAATTGTAAAGTTTAAGATATTTTTGGGAAGCTTACTTTGAAATTCAGACCAAGACTTGTTGTATTTTGAAGTGGTTTTGTCAAACAGAAATAAAAGGATGGTACCTCGAGTAGCAAGGATGTCTTTGTAAATGCTCCTTGTGCTCTGTCTACGCAGCTTTCAAAGCTTCTTTTGTGTTTTTATATATATCGTTTTGAATATTCGTACTATTACTTGCGTTTTTCTACAATGATTGGATATTATCATTGTGAAAAAACAAGAATAGTGGAGCTGAGAGTGCCACTAATAGGCAGATCAAGTCTCTGACGTATGTATTTAGGAACCAGGTTCTCGGTATTTTCTGCCACCCAAGTTTTAGAAATATTTGAAACAGGGCCAGAGAAACTTAGGGAGGGCAAATTCATTATAGAGGCGTAGTTTATGTTTTGGGTAGATAGGTGAAGAATCAATTTATTTAAGAAGATCTTGTAAAAGCTTTGATTTGTGAGATTGGTTGGTCATTTCAAAGTCATCGAAAAGTCCGAGATACGTAAAGACACATCCCATGACTACAGGAGGTACAGTTTCATTACCAGCAAAAAGCTTGGGTTGAAATTGAAGAGATCTTGTAGTGAATTTTTTGGAACCGAATATGCCATATTTATCAACCCTTATGATCATATTGGCTTATTGACACCATCGAGTATAGTGGTTTAAAAGAAGCTGGTTCTCTCTTGGTTCTCTCTTAAAACAAGCTTGTTCTCTGCCCACTTGTTATGAACGCAGCGTCCTCTGCGAACTGAAACCAGTGTACAAGATTAAACACGCAGTCCTTTTTATTGTGAAGTGAAAAACCAAGTTGGATGTATATTTCAGCCCTAATATATTGAATGAATGTGTTGAAACACATATTAAAGAGTAGCGGACAAAGGCAATCACCTTGAAAAAGCCCACAACGAACTTTTATGGCTTCAGTTTCAAAATGATCAGTGATGAATATTGTTGTAAATTCAGTGTGAAGACTTGTGATTAAAGACATAATTTTGTCAGGAATATGGTGGTAATCTAGAACAGATATTATTAAGTTATGATGAATTTCACCAAAAGCATTTTCTAGGTCTTAAAGAGTAACGACAAGGGAGTGTTCATTAATGCGAGCCTTATTTCTCACCTGTCCCATCATTGAAGTTTTTGTAAACTGCCCTAGATCTTAGAAGCGAAACCTTTTTAAATCTGATGTTCGACCAAGTTATTAGCCTATAGTTATTTAAATACAGAGTTACGCAAGGAGGATGTAAAAACTTTTAATGGAACGGTTACAAGAGTAATTGGCATTAAGTTAGAAGGATCATGGGTGTTACTACTCTTATGTATTAAAATCGCATTTTCTATTCAGGAGAAATTTTGCTAGAAATCCATATGATTTTAATTATTTCTGTGAGGAAAGACCGTAGATAGAGGTATCGCAAATTATGGATATTTTATCTAGTGGGCATGGTGAGGCGAATAACTTCATACAAAGAATAACTAATGAAATGTTTTGATATGTTGGAGGATCAGCCTTGACAGGGTGTTTGGGTTCGTTAAAAGACGAAATCCATGATAGAATTGTAAAGTTTTGTTAGGAATTGCCGATGAAAGTATTTTTGAAAAGTATTGAGTGCAACAGACTTAAAAGAAGGCTGGAAGTATTGTAGAACTCTTTTGCAATTTACGCTTTACGTAGCTTCAACAGTTTTTTGAGATGAGATTATTGTGGTTAGATACAGTGTGATTGTTATGGGAAGAAGACAGTTTTTGGCAAAAAATGGGAAACGCATTTGATTTTTCTGACTGAGGCGTTGTATCTTTAAAATGATTTTAAATCCTTTTTAAAGTTATTTAATTTATGGTCTTCATAATTCCTTCGTCGTTCTTATTTGTAGTTCCGCATGTATCTTTAAAGTGTTCATAAATTGAATTGTTCATAAATCTAATTACGGAACCAATCGTCGAAGGTTTTAACTGAACAGATGAAAAAATAGATTGAAAATAGCTGTTAGCAGTTTGCCATTATTCACTTGACCTTGGGAGACGTATCCTCCCTCTCTTTTATCTCAACTGTTCTCCACTTGACAATACTGTTTTGGTTCACTGTTGTATAAATTATCTTCAGGTATCTCTTCGAACATGTCTTCCTCAAAGCCTTTAATTACACTACCGTCCCGTTGATAAATTCTTAAGCCTTTCAATCCTTTACAAACTTTGCCGCATGAACATTTAACACCAGTTGCCACATTAACGGTATTTTTTTCTTATCAATGGCAAGTTAATTTGTTTATTGGGATTGCAAATGTTTTGAAGCCGTTAATTGTATCACCTAATATGGCGTCCAGGAGATTTAAATTCCTTTCCACAGAAACTACAAATCACAAATAATGCCAAAAAATTTCGAAAACTCAACTCAAACATTTTCCCATAAAATCGTTGTGCGACGACGAATCGATTGATATAAAATTGTACTTGGTATAATTAAAAACTTGGAAAAATTTTTACAATTAAACGAGAGGCTTGTACAGAGACATCTGCAGACCACCGCTCAACAGCTAGAGAAAAAAATAGAAATAATAATCGATGATACTCTATTAGAAGGACTTTTGAGCACAAAAAAGATACCCAGTGACGTCATTAAAATGCAATATGGATTGGACAAATGTAACACAGCATCCTTCAAAAGGGGGGAAACTGACAAATATATCAAGCGTAAAGCTGGATGTTGCAATGATTATTCAAGAACTTGAACACAAATAAATATTTGGGCATACAGAAAGGCAACAATATTAAGCAAGCAACAATGGTGGAAATAAAAGAAAAATTAAAAAAAAAAAAAAAAAGAGCGAGAAAGAATGACAATGCACAGAATGAGTCACTCTAAAGCAGATATTGAAAAGGAGCTGGTTCAATTAGGATGTACTTAAAAAATCAGCATTCTTTAGACACGTACCTGAAAGAAACAAAAGACAAGCTATTGAAACAAATATACAAATATGAAAGCGACAAGAAGTTATATTCGATCAAAAAAGAAGTTAATAAGTTTCAAAGGAAATAGGATTACAAATGCAGAGTACTGAAAATAAAAAAGCCATGCCAATTACAAAGAAAGTGAAGTCACTAAAAGAAACGGTAAAGAAACAGATTATGATTAACATGAATAATTAATGAAAAAAGAAATCTTAATATGGGCAAAGTCCAGAGAGAATTGACAAAGCAAATTTTGACAATGAATTGAAACATAAATGGTTGTAGTGCTTACGATTGAAAGCAGAGACAGGTCTCTTGATAGTTGTACAGGATCAAAGTTGTGCAACACGATACTATCTGCGCAAAATTATCAAAAATGGAACTGACTCAAAATGTAGACTGTGCTATGAATTTGAAGGAAGTGTGGAGCGCATTCATATCAGGCTGTCCTGTCCCTGCAAAAAAAGAATATTTAAAAAGATATGATAATGCACTCACTTACCCTCACTGGAGAATTTGTAAATATTACCAGATACAAGTCATTAACAAATGGTATGAACATAAACCAAACATAGTTGCTAAGGGAAATGATGTTATAGTACTGTAGAATATGCCTATTAATACAGACAAAAAAATCAAAGCAAACAGACAGGATTTCCTAATAATAAAAATAAAGCAACGTATTTATGTACTTTGATATGGCTATACTATAAGTAAAAGATAAAACAGATCGAGATGATTGTAAAATACAAAGATCTCGAAATAAAAATTGGCAAAATGTGGAACACTAAAACGACTGTCATTCCAGTTGTAATAGAAACTCTTGGGCTTATTAGAAAAGGAATAAATCCATAAGTTGAACAAATACCTAATAATAATAATAATAATAATAATAATAATAATAATAATAATAGACTACTAATATTAGACTCAAGGATCTGCAGAAAACTGTCTTTTCTGGAACTGGACATTTATTAAGAAAAACGTTTTCCTTGACTTAGCCTTAGGATCATGTCTTGATCCTCAGAATATTCAAAGTACTAAAGTACACAAACGTTGTAAAGCGTAATTATTAATAAGAATTATTATTATTATTATTACTATTATTACTAATATAGAAAAACAGCATATGAAAGAAGAGATCTGAAAACTGAAATCTGATTTTTTAGAAAACAGATTTCCTGTAAAGAAATATTTTATAATTTCAGAGATATGAACAATCTTGACCTTATATCTACTTCAAAAATATGAAATTCCTATCACAACTCTACTCTTGTATCATTTTTTTTGCTGTAATTGATTTAAATTGATAAAGTTTCAAGGGGATACTAAACAAAGGCGTAATATCAAATTTAAAAGGATACCCTTAATATCAAAATCAAATCTTTCCCAAAACTTTTGATTGACGTACCCGGGGAGTACAAATAAAGACATTATCCTTTAAAGATCATCTTGACAAAATAACTATTTTGTTCAAATTGACTTTATTTACAAGAAAATAATGAACTTAAAACCCTTTTCCACCTATGAACCAATAGTTTCCTATATTGCCTTGAGTTAATTGATTTAAAATTTACGGGGGCGACAAGGTTTGTAAAATTATATGATGTCATAATAGTGTCAGCCCCTTGTAGCAAGGAATATGCTGATATCGTGTAAATAAACACACCAAGATAGAGGAAGGGCGGGCGTTTCCTTCGTCACGAGTAGCGAAAGAGAGGAATCAGACAAATTTGAATAATTTTCATAGTGTTCAATTAACAGAATTCAAAGCAATAGAAAGAAAATACGTCTATTTTACAGATTCTAAGAAAGGAAAAAATCTTCTTAAGATGCATGGCTTTTAAAACATTTTTGTGTTTTGTAAAGGAAAGAAATTGCTTTTAAATGCATAGCCCTCTCACTGGTTCTACTGATTCTTAATCACGTATCAATGTACTTTTTCTTTTGTTATAATTTGCTATTATTTTTAAAAAGATTCTTTTCCAGATAAAAGTTTGTTAAAGCTTTTCCTTAATGTTAACATGGATTGTTTACTTAAAAGGAACCTCGCCTAAATACTTGAAATTTTCGACATAGTGGAAGAAATTTATCCAACAAAGAAGAGTGTTAAATAAAATGATATTTTCTTACAGCTGTTTTAGACTATTGTCGTAGCTCTGTTTTACAGAATCTTTAATCCACACTTGTCAGGTGTTTCATCACTAAATCTTACAACATTTCACTATTCATGAAAATCTNTACTTTTTCTTTTGTTATAATTTGCTATTATTTTTAAAAAGATTCTTTTCCAGATAAAATTTTGTTAAAGCTTTTCCTTAATGTTAACATGGATTGTTTACTTAAAAGGAACCTCGCCTAAATACTTGAAATTTTCGACATAGTGGAAGAAATTTATCCAACAAAGAAGAGTGTTAAATAAAATGATATTTTCTTACAGCTGTTTTAGACTATTGTCGTAGCTCTGTTTTACAGAATCTTTAATCCACACTTGTCAGGTGTTTCATCACTAAATCTTACAACATTTCACTATTCATGAAAATCTCTGCAGATAAAGACAAAGTTACCTTTGTAAAATGGCAACAACGCCTTTCGAATGAGAGTAATATGATAAGATTTGGTGCTCTGTTAAAATATTAGCAAGAATAGTTTTAAATAATTTTGGTGTATCTTAATGTTTTATATCAGGGTTAACCTCTGCAAAAAATAATACCAAAAAAAATAACGCATTTTGTTTTTCGTAGAGAATGTAAGTTTAATTTTGAGTGAAGGCGTTGTTCCTATTCCCTTCTAAACAATGTAAAGAAACGAAGTATTAAAAAGATAATGAGGATAGGGGGAGATATCTGTAAAGACACAATGACACATACGAAAAGAGAGACTGGGCTATCTGATGAATTTCCACTTAAAGTGGAGCTGGATCTAGGCTATACTTTTATTTAGTTTCTGTTTACTACAGTAGAAGCATAAGTATCAAAGAATACTAGAAGAAGGAAACTGCAAGAAATATTCTAATGATTTGACAATATTAAACAAGTCAGGAAAAAAAACCTTGAAAAGAGAAAAGAAGAATACAATATATTAGAAAGTAAAGGATTGAAAAAAATTGCTCAGTGGACAGAATAAATGGTTTCAATAAAAATAGGAGTTGACCAAGAAGATAGAATCTATGATAATAGAAACACAGAACTCGTGGAAAGCGTAAACTGGAAGTATTTGGTAAATGTATCTGTAAACTATGAAAATCGGTCAACAGAGCAACGCTAATATAGAGCTCAGAATGATTGAACTGGAGAAGAAAGATGAAAAATTTTTGTTTGCAGAGAACAAATATGAGAGTGTTAAGACGACTATTCGGAGAGTTCCTCTAGAGAGATGTACGAATCAGAAAATAAAAAAGATTGCTGAAAACGTAGATATACCAGAGAAGATTGTGAAGAAAAAAATGAGATGGTGTGTCCATATTCAGAGAGGAAACTGGGTAAAAAACTTGGAGGAGGCCTGTAAAATGACAACGACGATCAAGAGAGAGAGAGAGAGAGAGAGAGAGAGAGAGAGAGAGAGAGAGAGAGAGAGAGAGAGATAAATGTACGAAAATGTCATGATGTTGTGAAGAGAGACATGACGAAGATAGGAGTAGAAATACACATGACTCAAGACTGAAGAGAAAGGAAACTCTTGCTCTTGACCCCTGATGACATGGAACAGCTTCTATGAAGAATAAAATAGAACCATTCCCCAAAAGGTAAATATCATTAGGAACTTTCTTATCATGCGCTAGCTTTATGTTAATTCGAGGTATTAAAACTTACTACAATTAAACTTTATAAATTTTCTAAAGTTAAAGGCAGCGTCCCAGGTAACTCTCCTTATCAAAAATAACACTGCACAACAAAATAATATTTTTTCTCTGTTACCGGAAGAAAATTGTACATTTCTAACCAAGTTTCACACGCTTAATCCAAATCTGAAATCCGTTTTTTTCTAGCACGTAAGGTTTTTGTTTTAGAAAATTCCCATGAAAACCACAACTTCCCTTGGAGTGAACTTTTTTTCAAAAATACAAAAGTTAATTCAACAAATACCAAAAGCCTGTCAATCTAATACCATTTTTATTGAGCTTTCTGCATACAAGTGAGACTTTTGAAAATAGGATATTGCATAGCGACCAATAAATATTACAAAAAATACTATTCCCTTTGAAGGCAATTCAAGTCAAGGTAAGTACAGTCTTCATCACACAAAGCTCTTCACCCTGAATGGTAATATTGCATACTTAAGATCACATTTTCAATATAACTCAACCAAAAAATGCAATACAACGTAAACATCAATTTTAATAAAGTTTAATACTGCAAATTGTTGTCCAAACAATATAAAGGAGGAGCCAGAATAAAAAGTTCACAATTCGAAAAATGTTCGAGTCGTTTTGTTGTGTGCAACAGTTGTGTCTCGTTTTAAGAACCAGCAATAGTCTCCAAGCATAGACTCGCCCCATCGGCCTTGTTAGCGGTGTTCAAGCGTTGAGATTATTTGATGAAAATTTTCACCATGCACATCACTTACAGCTCCGAGGTTATCTGGAAAGAAGTCGAGATGGGAGTGAAGAAAGTGGACTTTCACCGACATTCTGCACCCCATTTCCTTGAAGCTGAGCAACAGATTAGAAATTACTTCCTGGTAGTTACTT
>RDPX01000075.1:1800605-1817537 GCA_003991215.1 Morbakka virulenta
GAAAATTTCTGAAATTGAAAATAACACTTTCTGTGTTAGTCATACAAACTCAAAGACGTTACAAAGCAAGGAAGAATTAGTGTTTCTGATGCAAATACTGTTTTAAGTATATGCTTTACAGCATAAGACTGCAGGTGATTCCCTAAATGAGTAAGATATACTAAAACAAATCTTCGTGGCATTTTTGGTGTAAGGTTTCGCACATTTTTACCATCCCTTTTCTCGATTTTATGATATTACTCAATATCATTACAAGAATTGACTGGTTCATGTTTCTTACAATCTGTTCAGTATGTGAGATAGTAATGCACCAATGGTAGTATAAAGTTCACAGAGAGGAAGTCTATAATAACTGTCAGCAAAATATTCTAAGAGTACTGTTTTTTACAGTCTGTTTTCTAAATTGAGTTATCTTAGTTTGGAAAATTGGGATCATTTAGATTGAAAAATATATTTAATTAAAATATGCAACTCTAGGTTCTTAGCACTTGTTTGTATTTCTTATCTTCATGGCAATTTCAAAAGTGTTTGTAATCTCAGCATTGTGTAGACTTTTTTGTAATAACTTAAAAGGAGGTTTGTTGATGCTTAAAAGATTGTGCAAATTTTATTATTTATGTTTCTGACCTTCTAATCTTTGAATGACCTTGCAAACTATATGATCAAGGCAAGTCAAAAAAGCTCGGCACGACTCAAAATTTGGGTAGTGTTAGATTAAAGGCAAAAGGATAAATAATGTTTTAAATTGAATTACTTCAACTAAATAGAGCATTAAATAGTATGCCTAATCCTTCAAGAAAAGAACTGAAATTCAATATTCAAAATCCCACGTTAGTTTTGCAACAGGTAAAACAAAGAACGTATTAAAATAAATAAGTTGAAAGCCTGAGAATTTTAAAAGCAGTATCTACTAAACCAAAGTTATACTTCTGGAGTAGTTAATGTATTTTATTAATATCCTGTATATTAGAGCAAATGAGTAAAGCACAAATGAATAGCAGCTGAGTTAGAAACAGTTACTAACTAGATTTATTATGCTTATTAAAACGAAACCACCAAAACAAAAATTGCAACTTTTGGAGTACGTTATACTGACACTTTTAATAAGAATATTACATTTGTTAATAGTATTATTCAACGAAACAAAGCATACATTTCCTATTATATTTTAATTAAACGAGAGAAGGAATGCGTACACAGAGCTGTAATGTATTCTTTAAATATCTCTTTTTCTTTTTTAAAATGCGTTGTGATAATATGAATATATAAATTTCGTGAAAAACTGAGGAACTGGATAAAATTCCTTAAGGACTTTAAAGTAACCAACTATGGAGCCTATTTCATAAAGCGTATTTTACATTATTTTTTCAACATGTGATGTTAATTAGTGTAAAAAACCCGAAAAAAAAATGTCCTCCAAAAACAAATACAAGCTTATCTATTATAACTTTGAAACGGCAGAAAGAAACAAAATTTCTAAAAAGAGTAAAAAAGCCAAATGTTTTTATGCATGTATAGAGATGCGATTAGTTGAGGTTATCAATTAGAAAGAATGGTACCAATCAAATACTTCTGTTAGGAAAAGGCTTCTTGCTATGGTTAATTAAAATTCCATTTTGTTTTAATTGTGGAAAAGTAAATGACTTAAAAATTTATCAAAACAAGGAAGGAAATCACCCATGAGTAAATTATCTGTACACAATTAACTTTAAGAAGTAGCATGCATCGGTATTATAAACGGGGGCATACTGGAATTCTGCAAAGAAATTTTTTCCTCTACAAAATACTCGGTTTACATAATATGTATACATATTGTATATACATATCTTAAGTTCATAAAATACATTGGTTAGTTATAGTTATTACCATTACTGCTTGTTTCCAACCTTAGCTGTTGTACTATTTCTACCTTTCAGTACCTACTCTTTTTTTCTTTCACAAAAGTAATTTGATTGCTTGTTTGTATCTACCACTACTTGCAACTTCTATTAATGCTACTTCATCAATATTTTTGTCCATTCTCAGGAGTAGTAAAGAACACGTGGTAAAACTTTTTATTATTTCAATCATCCTTTACCTGTCTTTTCTGATGGGGGCTATGTAATGCTACAAAAACCAAATGAAGATTTTGCATCTGACTTTTGTTCATAATTTTTTATAGTGAAATTAGTATTCAAACTATGACCCAATTTGAGGTAGTAGTCCAACTTAAAGAACGTGTAAGGGGGAAAAATAGTTCTAAATTTAACATAAACACAAAACTTTTAATAGATGGTAGAGAATTCAGTATTAGCATGCAGTATGCTAGAGAGTGCCGTGTTTGTCATTTTTTGCTCGTATTGTTATGGTGATAAGCTGGGTGTGTGTGTAAGCTGCTGGAGGCAGATTTGAAGACCACCCAGGTGAGCTTGATCCGGCCTCATGAAACGGGGAACAAACCTCCCTTCACCGCCAAAAGGCAGATCGGTTTGGAAAGAAACCAGAAACAAAAAACTTTCACTTACCACCAGGGGCGGGCCAAGTTCAAAAAATTCTCCAAATCGACGACGAACCAGATTTGAAATCACATGAACGACGAGATCGATTTCTTTTATGGTACGGAAGAAATGAAGACTATTCGTTACCAACCAGTCAGGATAACCTAGCTAATCAGCATCCAGGCGTCACTACGTGGAGGTTGCCTTCTTGGATGCCCATGGTGATAAGCTATTCACTGTTGCACTATTACTATAATTACTACTTCGATACAGCACATTTATATTGTTATCTGTTAGTAATTATACCCCGCAACTTTCTCCATGAGAAACGCAAGATGCCGCACATTTCCATAATAAACAATCACGGATAAGGCTTATATAAAATAAGCCTTATCCGTGATTTTTATTAATTAAAGTATCGATGGTACAAAACTTGCAATTATAGTATTTTTTGTTTTGTTAAAAAAAATTCGTTGGCACAAGACTGAACGAAGGGACCAGAATGGAAAAACAAGTTTTTTTTGTCAGTACGAAAAACATGGCGACTAATATCGAATATGAACGTTATCCAATACTTCAAAATAGAAGGCAGACCTACTTCTGTTGCTTCACAATTAACAATTTGGCGAATAACCTTGCATTTGCTTTTGAAGGATTATTATTCTAAGGTCATTAAAATTTGCTCTGAAACATTTTTCCAAGAGTCACCTTCAGTCCCAACAGACAACTTTGAAGAATTGATAAATCTAGAGACTAAATTGGTCATATATTGCTTTTAAAAAGTACCAAATCATTCTGACAATAGAAGAAGTACCTCTCGAAAGTAGTTCAGTAGACATGACCTACAACAGGAGAGAAATCCTACATCGATGCTTTCGACTGAGTCCATTAAGTCAAGAATTTTTAAGACAACTAATGGTGGTTCTAGCCTGTTGGTGTCAATCTAATCAAAGTTTATGCTTTCTAGTTTTTATTTGTGTTGATGAGCTGATTATTTAAACATTGGAGATTCTAATAATTNCCATTAAGTCAAGCATTTTTAAGACAATTAATGGTGTTTCTAGCCTGTTGGTGTCAATCTAATCAAAGTTTATGCTTTCTAGTTTTTATTTGTGTTGATGAGCTGATTATTTAAACATTGGAGATTCTAATAATTCAAAATGCTGGGTATTCTACTAGCATCTCCATTTATGGATCCATTACCTTGGGACATCATCAGGAGGAAATACACACACTCTTTCGGCGTCTACTCCTCCACAGTATCGGATGTGGGGGCACCCCTCCGAAAATGGAGTTGTCCTTCGGCTTTGGTTTTGTAGTAGAAAATTCAGATCTTCCACATATCTATCTCCATGCCATCACACCCAGTCCTCGCGTTTCATCCATACCCAGAAGCTTGCCTTCTCTTCTTCCTCTTGTAATCTGTTGATTAGTTTTCTCAGCTCCGTTGGAGGAAAGCAAAACGTACGTAGCACATGATACAACCCACGCTCAATGTAGCTAAGGGCACCAATTGGCCAGATGACAAAACTCCATTTTCTACCCTCTCACCTCGCACTCCTCGATCAATGACGTATACCTTCCCTCCTTTCTCTGTTCCTCATCGTTAACGTTTTCTTCGCAAGGTACAGTTATTTCCAGCACCATTCTACTCTTGGGTCTCTCCTTCCACACAACTAGCTCTGATCTTAAAGCAACACTTATAGGAAACACAAAAAAGTTGTATGCATCCGGCACTAACTACCACTTTTCCTTCACATTCCAACGAGGGTCAGGCACACCTAATTTCCTTCCAGTGGCAATTTGATTTCTCAACCCAGGTTTGTGAAATGATATCTTCCCCTTTATCTCGAGTTTTGGCTTTGTCTAGCTTGGACTCAGATGCAATCCTTAGTACTTTCAGAATCTGATCATGCCTCCATGTATATCTTCCTTCTTCTAGTGCTATCTTGCAACTGGATAATATATGTCTCATGGTGGTCTTCTTCCCATATCTTCAAACACTATCATTTGCCAATTTCAAGCGGACAAAGTTTGCTCGTGATACTAAGATATCATAAGTTGATTTGATTAAGAATGCCATTCTAGCTGGCTTGCATTTGTAAAGTGCAACAGATTACATTAGATAATGCCTCATCGACAACTTTTTCTGTTTGGTATTTTCTGCCTGTTCTCACCTTCGGTGGATCATCTTTAAAGAAACGTCGGTCAAGAAACGCAGCATCATCACTGTTCGCACGTTAGCAGCCTTGTACTCTTCCACAATGAATTCAATGGGGAAGCTGCAGTTGAAATCTCTTCCCATACAGTCCGGTTGTAATAAGCTGTTTCTGTAATTCTAGCCACTTACGAACATAGATGTTCCATTTTTATACAATCCTCTCTACCCGAGAAATTACAATCTCGTATATCTGCAGTAGCCACATCAGTCTGGGATACAAGCCAAACTACAGTATTCAGCACTTGAATGTTTCTGGTAGTTGCGTCTTACCGATTGGTTCGAGCCCTTCTTCTGCTTTCGGATAGAGTTCAACTACTTTTCTCTTATTATTCAGGGAATCCTTATACAATCTTCCGATGCTCTTGACAAACTGTTGTTTTACCGTTGGTATAATCTCACCTCCAGTTTTGTAGTTGATTTCGGTTTGTCTACCTCTCACAAAGGTTACACTCCTTGACTTTTTGGCCTTAAACCGCATTCTTAAACCGCAACAAATCACTTCATCAAGACGTTTCAAAATATGACAAGTGGTTCCGCTTTTCTTCGATACAACATCAACATCATCCATAAAAGCAAAACATGGTGCCTTGACTAAAGTACCGTCGTATCCAGTGGAACGAAGCAGTATTTCCTTTACTAGAACAAACAAAATTATTGAGAGTATACACTCTGCCACTATTCCAACTTCTAGGCGTTACCATTCCGTTGTAAAATCTCTAGTAATAAATCTCATTTTTAATTTGTTATAATATGTCATAAGCATCTGCTGTACTTAGTTTGGGACCTAGAAAAACTCCAACACGGCTTTGATAAGAGCATGTGGTACAGAACCACATGCATTAGCAAGGTCTAGCCACACCACTGCTAGATTTCCCTTCTACTTCTTGGCCTTCTGTATAGCTCCCCAAATTGCATATGCGTGCTCTAAAGAACCAGGGATACCAGGTATCCCTGCTTTTTGGACTGACTTATTTATGTAGCCATTCTGCTGGACAAACTCAATCACCCGTCCTGCTATTATTTGAAACATAATCCTTCCACCCACATTCAAGACAGAAATCGGTCGCAACTGGCCAAACTGTTCTGACTTTTCCTCCTTTGCAAGATACATACCCTCAGCAACACACCAGAGTTCAGCTACTGCTTTCTTTCTTCACTGCTTTTTCAGTAGCATGTACAGTTTCCCCTGCAGTTTCGGACAATGCTTATAGTCCTTATAGCTGATTCCATCGTTCCATTGCGAACTTTTTGCCCTGGCCTTCTTGCCAAACGCATCCACTTCTGTCTTGTTAATATCACCTATACCAAGTGCTATATTCGGCTCTGTACATCTTCGCAAGCCTTCCATTGGAGGCATTTCTGCAGTACGATTATCGTCACAGTATACTGAATGAAGATTAGATTTCAGTTCCAACGTTGTGCAATTTAGTACCCCAGTCTTACTTTCTATAAACAAACGTTTGGCAAATTTGTAGGGATTTTCCGCAAACTTTTTTCCACACTGAGTCTTCCTCTTTTTCCTTTCCTTCCTTTTTTCTCTCCTCCTTAAGTCAAAATGTCGCTTCTTAAGATCCTCGTATAAAATCGTAAGACCAGGCCTCTCTTTATCAATTGCACTGTTCAATTTATTATTCAATACAGCCTTCTCCTTAATCTCGGTGAAAGCCTTCTCTCCACGCGGTGGCCCTCCCTTCTTTACACATCCTTCCTTCCTAACACTCACCTCCAGTCCATGTCTCTTTACTTTCTATTCATACACCACTTCTGCCAATCTTTCAAGCTTCTGTTCTGCTGTACCTTTGGAATGGGAAATCAGCTTAGCGACATCACTATCAAACAACTTATAACTGGCTGTTTAATTCCTTTTAGCCACTTCACCCCAGGCTTCGTTTCCTCAATGACTTTGTCTGACTGTTTCTCAGCTGTTGCATGAAACTCGCTGTGGTTTGCGTCCAGGGATTCTGGCTATACGACTCGTGGTCTAGTGGTTCTTTCTGGACTTCTTACCCTGATGAATTCTTAACCCATGTCTTTAAAAAACCTTTCCACATAGTCTGCATTGAAGTTTGTCTCCATTGCCTGTCTTTTGATGGTTCACGTTTCCGTGTCCAATTCCGTAGTCTATATTCATTCCAATGTCCAAATCAGTAAGTTTCAAGATTCCTGTGGACCCTTTATCCTCCCCCGTTGCTCCGAGATTCTGGGGCCATAACTAATTCTGTTTGTAGTTGCAATACTTTTCAGATCAGGTTTGCAAACCCATTTGATCATCGGTTTACACTGTCGTACGGTCAAGTGTCTCTCCACTTTGCTATCCCTCTTTCTGGGTTGTCATGAAGACCTTCCCTGCTGTCATTAAATATTCTTTAAACATTTAAGATCCTATTACCTCAGAATGCTGCAGATTTTATTAGCATCTCCATTTCTGGTTCGATTACGTTAGGACGTCATCAGGCATACTTTATGTCTCAAGATAGCAGTATTTTCAAAATATTTCCAAATCATAATCTTAATCATAATCTAGACAAAAATCTAGTTTAAAACAAGTTTAATAACCGAAAAGACAGATATTTATGACAGTATTTTTTTAACACTGGTTCGATGAAATATGTGTATTCTTTTCACAAGTTTATTGCTTCTTGTTGTAACATATCTTTCTATGAATGTAGTATTTTTTCTTGGGTATCTAGATTATCAATCCTTCTGGCTTCTAAATGCTCTGAGTATAAAGTCATCTCTTATTTTTTCGTCTAAACCTATTTTTCTTTATCTTTTTTCACTGTTCATTACATTTAATTTTTTTATGCCTTGTATGGTTCTTTACCATAAAATATCTGCACCTAATTCTTTTGGCGTGTTTCAACTGCCTTTTCAGTAGTAGCTATGTAGTACTAAATTTGAGGCATTCATGTGCCGACGGCTAGGAATATATTCTACACCTGATATTGTTGCGTTTGTAACTTGCAATCATTATTTTGTCTTCATGAAGAGGAATATTGCTGCTTTTCCAGAAACACGAAACACTTGATCCATTAAACTAAAGAAAAATATTGTACTTCAAACTTGGAAAGGTCCATTTATCTGGTAATCAAAAATTTCATAAGGCCAATAGAGTTGAAATTGTTTTTAATCAGGATTCTAGAAGAAATCTCTCAACTACTATGTGTCTTTTATATTTAAACAACATTAACTTTAAGAAATTTAAGAGAATGATTTTGACTTTGGTAGTATTAAGAAGACCGTTATTTGGCTTAGATAATCTCTAGACAAGGACAAATTATTTGTTACTAAAGTTCATAACTTTTCGTGTCAGAGAATATATAATATCTGGTGTCCTCAAATTGCCATTACCTAAACCAAAGTTAAAGTCTCACTGCATAGCCTGTGTGTCTTTAGTAGCAAGTTTAAGCTTATTTCTCTCTTTATACGTTGCTTGTATTTTTTCTATTGACACGAATACCACAGAAGAAGAAAGTAGAGATTTCAATCTACACACTCCGTGGGTAATTAACTCGCCTTTTAGCCATTTATTTTGCTGCTCTTGAAAGAAGCATGTAGCCTCTGTACTTTTGTAATACCAAAATATACCTACTAAGAATAGTACCATCTGTGAAGCCAGTTTGTTGAGGTGCTATTCTTATGGAATTAAGAATAACATAGCTTTACCACGCCTTTTTCATATGTTTGACAAATAAAATTTATTTTGTTGAGCCAAAGTGCTTCTTCGATAGTGTTATTTCATAGATAGGGAAACGATTTGTATGATTTATGTAACGTTGTCTCTTAATTGTAAGGGTTGAAATGATAAGCTTCCAAATCACTTGCTGAAGCTTATTATAAAGTTTTATCGCTGTTTTTAGCTACTGCACAGTTGATAACATCTTAAGTTCTAAAGAAGCCTATTCCTGCCAATATTATATTACACAAAAACAATTAATGTGATTACACCAAGTAGTTTTCTTTTAAGTGAACACCAAAGAAAAATATACGTTTCAAAGTCTCTTTTAATTAATAACGAGGTTTCCTCAGCTGGGTTTTTCGACAAAAATATTTCTATCAAAAGACCATTCAACTAAAACTAGTTTCCTTGATACAAAATCAATTTACGGAACAGAGGTCACATGGCTGTTTTGTCTGGGTGAGAGACACTTAAGTAATTGATATTGATAAAAGGACATACCTCAAATGGAGTAGATCAAACTACTAAACTTGATCAGGAAAGCTAGTCTGACGTTTTACTTTTTATGTTTGTTTTTAATTGAAATTAATGCGATAGTCAGGGTCAAAATAAAAAAGTATTAGTAACAAAATGTCAATCCGAATATCGTTTAAGAATAGTTACAATAATTTTTGTTAAATGCGTTTTTCAATAAAATCTGGTCTGTTCTGATAGTATAAGAACGACAATCACCGAAGCCTCTTTTATTTAAAAGTAAAGATTGATTAAGTAATTAAAATGAGTATTGAAAGGGAGGAAAATATGTTTGATAACTATGAAGTACTCGGCCCAAGCCAATAAAATACTAATAGATCAAAAGTAAAGTAAATCATGAGAGAGAGTTCTTGCAGTTTGAACTGTGCTTTAGTAGATAGGTTAGTACTGATTCTCCTTACTTCTGAACAAGAATGAGTAAAGCTACCAACGATACATGGTTTATTGCTTGTACCTTTGGTTGTTTGGCTACAAAAAGCATTCTTGGTTGTAGTATCCTAGTTTCATCTTTGGTCATATTTTTCAGAAAGGCATCTGATGATTTTGTGTTATGTGTTAAGATTTAATCTCTCTGGTATTAGTAATACCCTTGTACTAGCAGAACATTAAAGACTTGGGTCTTACCTCTCTTACTGATTTTGTTACTTTTACTCTCACTATCCTGTTCATTATTTTACTGTAATTCTCCTTCACCTAAAATCTGCTTATAGATATGTCTCCGTGTCTGCAAGAGAACTCCACTTCTATTCTAAGAGTTTCTGCAGCAACATTGGTTACCGTCTAAATTCTGTCTTTGATGGTGCTTGCATGTTTTTTTCTTATATCACTTTTAGCTTTTGAATGTCAAAATTATTCTGGAATCTATCGAATATGTATCCTAAGCATAACATTTTCCTAAGCTTTTCGTGGTGTTAAACCAGCTTAAACTCCATTCATTCCAATCACCTTTATCAATGTTATTTTCTTCATGTTTTTAATTCTTTATGTTTTTTATTTTCTCCATCGTGTTGTCTGTTTTTATGTCTTAAGTGGAATTAATCCTTTATTTACTAGTCAGCACTGTTGTCAGGTCACTACTACTGGATGATGAAGGATAGGAGTCTTTAAAGTACCATGATCAACAAAGTCTTGACTGAATATGGCACCTAGATATATTGATAGATAGAGAGAGAGAACTGGATGATGGCAATTTCTCTTTGCCTGCAGTTAACTCTTGCTGTAAGAATTACTAAAGAGATGGGTTCTCACACAATAACAATTTCAGTGCCGTGGGTAACATCATAAAAGTGACAACTCTTTTATGGACTTAATTTATATCTACTTGTTTAGAAAATGCAATCTTTTCCTCTAATATTAATTGTGCATAAAAAAAACATTTAATTTGGTCCCACAATTCTAGCAGTTGAATTTTGTAACTGTTTTTCTGTATTATTTGACCAAATGTTCCACTCTTGCACAATGTGTGGACATTACAAGTACAAATATAGTCACTGCTTTTATCTCCAGAGGGTTTTCCGATTGAGTAAATTTTTGCCAGCTTAAGCTGATTAAATTTTGTAACAGAAACTTCTTAATTCCAATGCAAATAAAAAATTCCTCATTTCTACAAATTTTGTTAATATTTTTAATTTCGTAGTGCTGCTAATCTTAAGCCAAAACCTACTTTTTCTTTCCTTTGGACCAGCAAGTGGATCTAAGGAGTTACAATGTGGAGTTTTGCTTTTATTTGGAATATGTGCAAACAAAATTCCATCATTTCTTTAAAAAGGATTTGTTGTCCCTTTTACACAATATCCTTAGTGTAGGATTTTGATTGAAATCTTAAACTATTGCAAAGTTTAACCTCTTGCAACAGGCAAAAAGGGCCTTTCTATAACAACAGTTAACTTGTCCTATATGAATAAAGTTGTTATCAAAATAGCTCAGAAAAATGAGAAGAGAGAGAGAGAGAGAGAGTGTGAGAGTGTATGTGTGTGTGTGTGTTTGAGAGAGATAGAGAGCGGGGGTGTGGCGAGGAGTATGAAATGACTTTGAATTTAACGACAAACAAGTAAAAAATTAAATCTCTTGGCAAAATAATCCCCAGAAGACTGTTTTACAAAGAAGCTTAAGGATCTCAAAGGATAAAAGAGACGATAATGAGAATCAGCTCTGAATTATATAATACTTGTAATTTTTAACCTATGATTTGTAACCTAAAGTTTTTAACATTTATGTTTGAAAATAGTATTAATTAATAATTCAAAACCACTCATTTTACTGTTATAATTCGATAAATTCCAAAAAATGTCCAAATAAAAGTACAATGAAAAATATTTGATATTTTAGTACATCAAAATGAAAGTATTGAAAAATAATCAATTGCAGAAGCATATGGTTTTAAAAAGGGTACAATTTCTTTTGTTTCCTTAAATTTTTCAGCAAACTAAGCAATATTATTAGCATAATTTGTATTAGTTTCAGCTGGCTTTCTTTTTCTTCTCTTCCAGTTGCAGACCTACTGTTCTTAACACAAATTCAAGTGTGATGATAAACAAAGAAGAGACAACTGAATATTCTTGCAGCATACCTGTTTATCTGGATTTTGAAGACGTCAATATCACTGTAGGGAAAATGAACTATTGATTGAGCACTTTTCGACAACATCATGATAGCAGTGACTCTCTTTTTGCATTCCATATGGTATGATCATCTACCTCGTTTTCCCAAGATGAAGTGAATTAAATGCTGTCAACAGGTCCATGAATAGATGGAGTTTGGCACGATTTTCTGTTATCAATACTTCTAGGACTNTGTGTGTGTGTTTGAGAGAGATAGAGAGCGGGGGTGTGGCGAGGAGTATGAAATAAAGAGATAGCAGGACATAAGGACAGAAGGAAACAAATGCAAACAGACTTTGAATTTAACGACAAACAAGTAAAAAATTAAATCTCTTGGCAAAATAATCCCCAGAAGACTGTTTTACAAAGAAGCTTAAGGATCTCAAAGGATAAAAGAGACGATAATGAGAATCAGCTCTGAATTATATAATACTTGTAATTTTTAACCTATGATTTGTAACCTAAAGTTTTTAACATTTATGTTTGAAAATAGTATTAATTAATAATTCAAAACCACTCATTTTACTGTTATAATTCGATAAATTCCAAAAAATGTCCAAATAAAAGTACAATGAAAAATATTTGATATTTTAGTACATCAAAATGAAAGTATTGAAAAATAATCAATTGCAGAAGCATATGGTTTTAAAAAGGGTACAATTTCTTTTGTTTCCTTAAATTTTTCAGCAAACTAAGCAATATTATTAGCATAATTTGTATTAGTTTCAGCTGGCTTTTTTTTTCTTCTCTTCCAGTTGCAGACCTACTGTTCTTAACACAAATTCAAGTGTGATGATAAACAAAGAAGAGACAACTGAATATTCTTGCAGCATACCTGTTTATCTGGATTTTGAAAACGTCAATATCACTGTAGGGAAAATGAACTATTGATTGAGCACTTTTCGACAACATCATGATAGCAGTGACTCTCTTTTTGCATTCTATATGGTATGATCATCTACCTCGTTTTCCCAAGATGAAGTGAATTAAATGCTGTCAACAGGTCCATTAATAGATGGAGTTTGGCACGATTTTCTGTTATCAATACTTCTAGGACTCACCAAACACTAATAATTTGTCCCAGATTAGACGTGCTCTGCCTGGAATCGTCTTACGTTTGCCATCAAATATATTCAATTCTTGGCCTTATTCCCTTTTAAAGTATTTCAATAATTTAGGATTTTGAAATAAGGAAAGCAAGTGTAATGCCCTGTTAATTGTTAAATACAAGTCATTTTCATTGATATGATATATCCTTCAGCAACCTGTAATCATATGTTAGCTGTACACAACAGTATAGAAATTTAGCAGATCAAAAAATAAAATCATGTAGTTCCTACAGAAGGCAAAATGAAAGCGTTGAATGGAAAATGGAAACCCTCTAAGGGCTTTCATTTATATTATATTTTATTATATTATATTATATTATATTATATTATATTATATTATATTATATTATATTATATTATATTATATTATATTATATTATATTATATTATATTATATTATATTATATTATATTATATTATATTATATTATATTATATTATATTATATTGTATTATATTGAAAGCTTGAACATTCAAAGCTCCATAGCAAAAGCTGGAGGAACGGTTACTTACGTAAAGACAGTTTGAAATCCGTCCATCTCAGAAAGCTTAAAACGAATTTTTGTCAAAGCTGTAATCAAATTTGTCGTATTTTATGTCTCGGCAGCTTAAGCAAAGACAAAAAAATCTGTGGAAAATCTTGATGAATCATATGCAAAAGTGACTTGGTTTGTGTTAAACAATTATTTGAAGGAGCACCCAACAAAAGAAAAACTCTACGCAACAATTTCATCCTTTATCTACTATGGTCAGAGGAAGTCTCAAAAGATGTGTTAGGCGCAGCTGCTGAATCACAGGTCTTTACGCTAGAGGCTTTCTGATATAAGAGCTGGCCCATACCCATTCCAATCTAATTTGTTCATGATTAACCTATTTCACCCCACTCACAAGAGGTGCGATCCTGCATCAAACATAATAAACCATCCATAACACGGGTAACTTTTTTAATCCAGTAATAATGTACATTATTTTAGTTATGATATTCAAAAGTTCAGTGTTAGAAAACCAAGAGATTTACAATTTGTAACAAGAACTTAGACAAGTGTTTCTAATTAGACAAAATTGTGTTAATTTTAGGTCACAGGGTTTCCAAAGTGGTATTTTGAACATCGCAACAATGAAGCCCACGCAGAATATGGTTCAAACTTTACTGCAGTTAAGAACTACCCTCCTGGCTGTCATTTCCTCAGACGTATCAATATGTTGTTTTCTACAGCTCAAACTTTACTTGAAAAACAGGCAGATATCTGTAGTGCATTTTCTTGTCGACTGCTTCCTCCACGAAAACAGAAAATATGTTAACTGTAGATTTCATCATTTTTTAAAAGATAAATTTGAGAAATAAAGTCTTGGCCTGCAGTCAATTGCTACGACAGATCAAGATTCTTTCCCTTTATTATTTTCATTGCAAGTAGTGCTTTCTCTTGTCAATATTTTCGTATCGATACATCCTTTTTATAGAAATACATGTATCTCTTATAAATGAAGCGTTACTGTGTGTACTATGTGTGTACTAGTATATTCAAAGGAATATTATATCCTTTAATATGCATTAGAACCTGCCTTTAGAAAATGAAGGAGATACTACAGAAAGTAATTGATAAAGTTAAACTTGTCCTACATTTGTTTTATCGGCTGGGTCAAAAAATTTCCCAATAACAAATAGCAGCCTCATGGTTAATAAGATTTATCTTAAAAATTTTAGAAAAGTACTACTAATGGAAAAGACCCCAACCTTTCACCTATAATTAGCATTCATTTCCAAACAGGAAGTTTTCTTCCTCACTATATTTCTTACTATATTTACTTTTACTGAAGTTATTTTATTACCAGTCAAGTTCAGGACCTCAGAATAAAGGACCTCTGGATATATTACCGAATATCTGCTGTTTCTACAAGAGCAGATGTTTGCAAAGTTGTTATTTTGACATCCTAATATCATTCAAGTTTCTGTTTTATAAAAGGATCCCAATGAATATTAACTTTGTTTTCTTATTCTAAGTGAGTGCCATTTCTATCCGAATATCTTGAAATTTGTCAATATTTTCAATTGTTTCTGTTGAATGTTGTTGTGAGAGGCTACTGTTACATCAGTTAGTTGGCATTTTTGTTTGTTTTTAATCAAAATAAAAAATGATTATTGATATTCTTTGACCATATCAACTTCAACTATGAAACACCAAATGATTTCCGTGTCCTCTTTCTTAAGGATAGTCCCCCTTTGTATCTATTTCTCTTTACATTACTTCAAACCCATATTCAGACACAAACTCTAATAGGGATGTGAACACATTTAATCATGATTTCTTTTAAATCCCATTCTTCCTATTATTCTTGCTATTATAAGACGAGTATTGGCAATAGGAGTGTATGTGATTTAAAAGAACATGGAAATTAATTTACTTTTCGACACCTGTAGCGATATTTTTTTGGCTTTTAAAATCATAAATAAAACTCAACTGCTTATTAATTTTTTTGTCCTATTTACTATTTATTTATTTATTCACTGAAACAGAATTTTCAAAGCAAGGCTTTAGAAATCACAGACTAAACAATATACTTAATGCGGTAGTAAAAATATCAGGATTTATTAATTCACTATATTGTGAAAGAAAACTAATTTTGAAATAGAAGACATTTTAATAGAAATATCTAGTATTTGGCTTTTCGAGGTAATTCTGGTTTAGGTAGGGTAAAATTTCCCGTCAGGATAATTGCAATGCTTCTATATCATGTACTGTACTAAAATTTGTTTTTCACAAAGAAATCCTCCTCTCTTAACTTTGACGCCAGGCCCCCATAATGGTCTTTGGCACTTAGCTATAGAAAATAAGGGATCAGGCAGGTGATTAGCTGTTCCTTGTTGTTCATTACTTGACACAAATTTGTTGTTCACAAATTTATGCGAAGGCCAAATAAAAACAAAAAAAAAAAGATTTTTACCTTAAGACTGTATTATCCAGATCTTTAATTGGTAAATGATACGGCCATGTATAACCTCTGTTTAATTCAAATATTTCAAAGATGGTGTTAGGAAAAAAAATTGATATTTAAGTATTATGAAGAACAATACTTTTGGCCAATCAAAAAATTAGTTACAGCTTACTTTTTGTAACTGTTAGATTAAGTGGAAAAAAAAAGTTTTCAGAAGGCAAAATTAAAAATACCAAAGAATTATATTCTTAAAAATTATGTTCTTTCCAAAGATAGATTTTTCAAACATTCAGTAAGTGTCATGATTTTTTAAGCCCCCTTCTTATTTTTCGGAAACTCTTGATTTTTCTTCAAATATATTTTCTATGGTTCTGTGTTAATATGCAAAGAATATTGTGAATTAAGGAATATTTTCCAAGAGACGTGTTTTGCAATTTAGTAATGAAGTTTATAACCAGCTGCCAACATATATTATTCTTGTAGGGCTTTTGTCTGTACTTCATTTTACAAAGAATAGGTACTGAAATTGCACAGACAATTATTAAAATAAGAAGATACTACTCCAGGTTGACGTTGACTAATTTGTTTTAAATAAGTCACACCTTAAGCAAATTTCAATATTAATACAATGAGCAGAAGAAATTATTATTTTACAATTCATAATGTAAAAATACTGCCTGCTTTTAACAAATTTTTTTGTCATCTAAACATATTTCTGAGATGACTCTTTTTCTGCTTAATGTTTTCTGTTGATAGTCAACTCGCTATGATGAGACATGTCTGAAATATTTCACTCAAAGTGTCTCCCTGTATTTGATAACAAAAAGACGTCAGTTGGATACCAATAAAAACTATTTTTCGTCTATAAAATGTTGTTTTCTAAAATCTCTGTACGGTGTAGTATGAATAAATAAAGCGCATAGCATAAATGCATAAAATATCTAAATAATTTTTTTTCCAACATGGCGTCATAAATGAAGACCTTTCTAAATTGTGTTTACTTATGGCAAAATATAAGCTAGACAGTTTCTGAACGTTTGATTAACCGTACATCTTGTTAAGTCCATGTTTTAGCTGCCAAGAGTATCAAGCTTAAAACTCGATCAAAGAGGTTGTAGAAGCGTCATTTCTTTTCGTTTTTAGAAATTCTTATTTCTGTTTAAGCTAATGGTATCAGGGGTCTTACGAGGAAAGAGCAAGTCATGGCTGAGGCAGGTGCTTTTCTTGTGATTATGACGTTCAGAAGCAAATCCGAAAGCCCGACGATATAAAGTGTGAATTGATAGTCTCCGTTTGTTAGCACTCATATCATACAAAAACTTCATTTGTCTTGCCAATTGGTCAGTAAATATGGACTGATCAAATATAAAAATCTCAAC
>RDPX01000075.1:1831989-1895111 GCA_003991215.1 Morbakka virulenta
GCGTTTAGTAGTAGTTAAAAGTTAAACCTTATTGTCCTCTGTGGACAAACTCTCATTGTTTCCCTGTCATCATTCGCCACAGTCCTGTCTTTGTACTTTTTCAAGGTCACAAACCCTAGCTGGTAGCTTTCTGATGCTAATCGTTTTATTCTGAGCTTGGTTATGAATCTATTTCTTTTCCAAAGCTAAAAATGGCAATCTCTTGAAGAGTTACCAAACTTTTTTTATTAATTCTGGCAAGTAAATGGGTCCTCCACACTTTCATGGTGTTTGGTCTTCTGTACTCTGGAGAAACGTTTATAAAAATTATCTGTTGACTTGATTAACGTAAAGTCATCAGGCTGGATTCGATCTCTCTGATATATAGATCAGTGTGAATTAAAACATTTTTATTAATATCATACCTTAGGTAATATGTTGTTTTATTTTTGCCAGCTATTCAAGCTGTTATTCTTTTTATGTTTCTTTAAACTGTTGGTTATTTGCCATAACATTTATTAAGAAACTAAGCTTAACAGAGTATCACAATAATATGCTGTTAATATCCACATTTTTCGGCCTTACAATGAATGATGTTGGTATGTTATGCTAAAACTACATGTACGGTAATATCATCATTATAAATTATTAATACATTTTAAACACAGAAATCATAGACTATTACGGTAACATATGTGCATCCCTGACGAAACACTAAGTTATTTCTGTTATGCAAAATCCCATTGGTTAGTTACCAAAGCCACATTGGTAGTAATCCTCTAAAACCTTTTCTTGAAAAACATTTTATTTATAATATAAAGGCTTTTATGATGAAATACCAAATTAGGAATTAATAGGTACTTTTTATCCTTATGGAATATATATATATATATATATATATATATATTTGTATAAATGGATATAGTTTATGTTGCCAACATTTTGTCAGCTCTCATGATTTTGACTCAGATCACCTGATATATTCCTTCCCAAATTGCAAGCCAGTCTCCATCTTTACAAAATGCATCATTGCCATAGGAATTCATGCTGAAAACTTTTCTCTCTAAAACCATTAAAATTATTTGTCTTTATAAAAGATGATAAATTTCTGTACAAAATTTATGTTATTGTTTAAGTTATTAAGACATTTCTAAAATCCCCCATTCGTTTACTCACACTACCATAATTAAATGCATATTTTCTGTCATTGTTTTCTCACTCTATTTAGATTTTAATTAATTAATTTCAGAATAATATCTTTCATAAATCCTTTCCCCTTTTTTGTTATTATTTTAAAGTTAAAATTAGAAATATAACGATAATAATCTTTAAAACAAACACGTTTAAAAAAGAACACATTGTGTACAAAATTATATCACAGTCTTTCTAGTCAGTAGTTTCTTTTTTGTAGCCAGTCCTTTCGACAATTATAAGAGGGATAAGGATTTTCCTACACATGAAATTTGTAGCACGTACTTACTTATACCTTATTGATTACTACTTTATAACGTGTGACCAAAATGAATACATCAAACAGTGCTATTCTGTTCATAGAGAAGAAGTATACATTATTTCAGTCAAAGTCTGCCGCACAACAACAACAACAAAATAAAATAACAAAAATCAAATATACATGTAACAGTTTCGTACATCTAAATAACTTGGTCGACTTGCATGGCGGCGGTCGCCTTCCTTCGGGAGGAAAGCTAAAAAAAATATGAAATTTTGAAATAATTTGTCTCCTATCAACTCAAAATCGCAATCGAGTAGTTGAAGAACATCATGGCAATCAAGGACTACATCAAAATCGCTACTTTCAACATTCAAGGAGGCGCAAACAAAAAGAAAACTTCACTGGAAGACGACATGAAAATTTACCACCTGACAGCTCTCTGCACAACTGAAACGAAACTAAGTGGAAATAAAGTACACACGCTAAAGACGAGCGATGGAAAGACCAAGTACTACCACTACACCTCCGGACTACAGAAAGGCACCAAACATGGAGTTGGAATAATAGTTAGCATGTCATTCACAGCAGTGAGTGACAGAATATGCAAGCTCACTTTTAAGATCAACAGGGACCAACATATCAGTATCATATCAGCGTATGCACCAACGTTAGAAGTGAGTCAAAAGAAACCTAAAAAACGTGAAGAATTTTATGACGAATTGGAATCTATAGTGAACATAATCCCTAAAAGTCATATCCTTATCATTGGAGGTGACATGAATACCAAAACAGGTCTTGGCTACAGGAAGTACCGCAAATGCATGGAAAATAGCGGGAAAGGTGAACTAAATGAAAATGGAGAAGAACTACTACGAATGTGCGAAAGAAATCAACTCTTCTTGTCAAACACCAAATTCAACCACAGGAAGGCGCACAGAACAACATGGCAAAGCCCAGAAAATCCAGAGGTGAAACACAAAGATGGCACACTGAGACGAAATCCAGTACGGAATCAAATTGATTACATCATATTCAAACAAGACCAGATGAGAGAGGTAACAGATGCAAGATCATTTAGCGGTATGCACACAAAAAGCGACCATAGACTTGTAATAGCGACAATAAAAGGCACACTCCCCAAATTTATAAAACCGAAACCTCTTAAAAAAATCGATTTTGATAAATTGAATAATCCAGAAACCCAAAGGCAATTTATAAACAACATCAAAGAAAAAATCTCTAATTTTAAAACAACTACAACAACAGCACACGAAAAATGGAGTTTCATTGCTAAACACCTGCCAGAATCAGCAAAAGAAACGTGTACCATAAAAAAGAAACACACAAAGAGTTCTAATCCAGAAATAATCACCCTGTCCAAAAAACAAAAGCAGCTACAAACACAAATAAACAATAGCAACAATGAAAAGTTTATCGAACTAAGAAAAGAAAGAAACAAAATTCTGAAAGAAATTCATCAAAAATTAGAACAAGAAAAACAAAGCAATATTCGTGTTCAAGCAGAAGAAATATATTCATCTCACAATGACACAAATAAGATGTATAAAGTCACAAAAATTATTCAGAGACGCAAACCTGCAGAACCCCTCATCATCAAAACTGATAATGGCGTGACAACAAATGAAGAAAAACAAGTCGAAATCATAACCGAATTCTTTAAAGATTTCTTCAACACCCCCTCAGGAGAAACAATCTTCGAAGCTCTACCATGCGAAATGAAAATCCCCTTCACAGGTATAGAGGTTTCTGAGGCCATAAGCAAACTGAAAAAAGGCAAAAGGAATAGACCAAATCAATGCTGAATACCGTATGCATTCACCACCAGAAGTTCACAATGCCATCGCAGAAATATACAATCTAACAGCAAAAACTGGTGAATATCCCATAGAACTCATCACAGGAATACTAATACCCCTTCAAAAAATCGGAAAGAAAGCTGGTCCCTGTACCAACATCAGACCAATTATACTCCTCTCACCATTACGAAAGATACNAATCACCCTGTCCAAAAAACAAAAGCAGCTACAAACACAAATAAACAATAGCAACAATGAAAAGTTTATCGAACTAAGAAAAGAAAGAAACAAAATTCTGAAAGAAATTCATCAAAAATTAGAACAAGAAAAACAAAGCAATATTCGTGTTCAAGCAGAAGAAATATATTCATCTCACAATGACACAAATAAGATGTATAAAGTCACAAAAATTATTCAGAGACGCAAACCTGCAGAACCCCTCATCATCAAAACTGATAATGGCGTGACAACAAATGAAGAAAAACAAGTCGAAATCATAACCAAATTCTTTAAAGATTTCTTCAACACCCCCTCAGGAGAAACAATCTTCGAAGCTCTACCATGCGAAATGAAAATCCCCTTTACAGGTATAGAGGTTTCTGAGGCCATAAGCAAACTGAAAAAAGGCAAAAGGAATAGACCAAATCAATGCTGAATACCGTATGCATTCACCACCAGAAGTTCACAATGCCATCGCAGAAATATACAATCTAACAGCAAAAACTGGTGAATATCACATAGAACTCATCACAGGAATACTAATACCCCTTCAAAAAATCGGAAAGAAAGCTGGTCCCTGTACCAACATCAGACCAATTATACTCCTCTCACCATTACGAAAGATACTGGCCATCATACTTCTCAACAGAATTGGTCCAAGAATCGAGCAACACATTCCACCATCTCAGGCAGCTTACCAGAAAAACAGGTCAACCACAGAGCATGTTGCAACATACAAACTGCTTGCCGAGAAAGCAATTTCATCAAGCGACTATGAACTCTGCATCATACTGATGGATCTTTTGAAAGCTTTCGACACAATACATAGAGCCAGCCTGCTAGAAGATCTAAGTAGAATCGTCGAAAAAGATAAACCGCACATGCTGAAAATACTCTTAACCAACATACAGTATACAGTAAGATGTGGGCGAAGATATGGGGAATGTTTTACAACCAATACATGGTCACCACAAGGAGACTGTCTGAGTGCAATATTTTACATCCTATACCTTGCAAAATCCCTGGGCTACACATTAAAGCTAAAAGACCACGATTACAGTTTTCATCCGAACACGTTCAGAGAAGAACCTGAAGCAATCCTAGATCATAATTACTGCATAACTCCATATATGCTAAACAACATGATGAAGCAAGAAATGTGCATTGACACCCTATATGCTGATGATTATAACTATGCAGTTATAACGAAAAATTAATGTTCTGCTGAATTCATAAAAAACACAATTCCAACACTTCTGAAAAGCAGACATCTCAAGTGTAATGAAGACAAGACAGAGGAATATCATGTCACCAGGGAACGAAATGAAGAAATCTCCTGGAAAAATTGCAAGTATCTTGGATCAAAACTAGACACAGAAGAGGATAGAATACACAGAACCTCACGAGCAACAAAAGCCATGATAAATCTTGGAGACCTATGGAAGGGTCATATTAATGTTGAATCAAAGGTGCGAGTTTTCGATGCTTTTATCAGAAGTGTATACATGTATAACACCTGCTTATGGACACTAACAAAAGCAAGAATAAAAAAGATCGACGCAACACATCGGAAACTCCTGAGAAAGGCACTCAACATCGGATGGCCAAACAAATTATCAAATGATGATCTGATGAAACTTACAAAACAAGAATCCTGGTCGAACATCATCAGAAGACAGAGGATCAGATGGCTTGGCCATGTACTAAGAATGCCTGCTGATACACTATGTCGTCAAGCTGTATGTGAAAGTAAGAGAGCTGTCAAGAGACCTCAAGGACATCCTATATCAATATGGATACAAGAAGTCATCAAAGATCTAAAAAAAAGATGTTGAAAACCTTGAAAAAATTGCGGCTGATAGAGTGGGTTGGAGACGGATTGTATCAAAATTTCATTTACTGTAATGTCAACAGACGTAAAAGCAGGAGAAGAAGATCTAAATAACGAAAGACATTTGACAATAGATGAAAAATATAGGGTCAAAATATTTCTAAAGAAGAAATTAACTGGCCATGTAATATTATGTAATTGAAGCCTCTTGAAGATTATCAAGGCAATTGAACTAGGGTAAAAAACAGTTGTTTTTAGTTCTATACTTACATGCGTGATAGCTGGCTTAGGGTTCTTAAAGATCGTTTGGTTTAGAATGTTCTGCTTATTACACAAATATATGAAATTTTTGTGGTGTTTTGTTAAATATTTTGTGGAGTTTTTTGTCTTCAAGGGAGTAGATTTTGAGAACCTTGAAGAATCTCTTTCCGACAAACATGGTAAATAAAACCTGTTACTTAGCATGTTTAACCAAAGTTAATGAATGACAGGAATATTTGATTTCTACAAAATGGAAGAGGTCTAGTTTAAGACAGGTTCTTGATAACTCCAGGGAGTCGCCTTAGGTAAAACCTACAAGTAAAGCCAATCCATGACAATTACAGGGGAACATTCTGAAATTCATGTTGTAACTGTTTAAATAATATCAGTTGCAATAGTTCCATATAAAGTGCATTCGTTTAAGGCCAGTTTTAACCCCTAACATTCATGCAAGAGTCAAAAAAATTTTGCTAATATTTTGAACATTCTTAAATCAACATGTACAGTTTAAGACTTTGTTAGTACCGATATGTAAATTATGATAAAAAAGATTTAGAAGAGCTAAAAGTATGTGTGCAAGGAGCTGGATTCTATCTGGTGTCTACGGTTATCATGACCACTTGCATCGGGGCTCGTTCTTCAGTAGGTCATTTTTCTAACCATATCTTTCACTTTAAGATCCCAATATCCCTTTTATCCCATTAAAAAATTCATATCGTTGGACATCACATCTCAAACAGGCACATACTGCTGAGCCTCCAACAACATGACGACTTTCCTTATAAGGTCACATCAACTGATTCCAACATAGAAGGAGGGCAAGGAACTTCTAAATATAGTAAAACATAAATGAAGAGGGTTTCGATTTGTAGAAAAGTGATAAACCTATATTCATTGACTTGATTTTGAACTGGTGCCTAAGGCTATCACAGGCATAAGCTCTACCACCTAATCTATCAGCGCTTGCCTTTCACCTGATCATTTTGCAACCATATTTTCACTTATCTAAATAAATATTATAAATATGTATATGTTAATATATAGATATAAGTATATATATATGTATACAGATTATGCTTTATTATTTTAACAAAAACAAGCCTACAATTAATCAGTCATGTTGTTTCTTGTAATATGATGTCGTCAGCCGCACGTGTAATATCACAAATTGAAAGTTTTCTAAGAAACGTGATCTCAAACTTGTTCATGTTATTTAAAAGAAATTGATCCTTTCCCTATCGATAAAATTGTTTACACAGTATAAGAGCACTATATTAAACCTTCTTTTTTGTTGTCTTTCTGTGGACGAAATATTTTTTATATTATTAAGTTTTCCCTTTCTTCTTATTCAGGCTCACCTCACACAATTTGATTTGTTTTGATCCCTAACCCCTGGTTTGCCAGCCTCTACCCTGCCTTCTTTTCGTCAAAGTTGATATAGCAATCAACGGTAGAATATTTAGACGGTTGTTTAAACATTATCTTATATACAGTATTTCTGTAAAAAAGAGTACACTTGGTCTCACAACTGATGGGGTTTGATGACTGCAGCAGGAAGGGTGGTGCAGATATATATACATATATATATATATATATTTGTTTATATTGATATAGATAGTTTTCAGAATCATGGTATTGATTTGAACATTTTAGAGATTGTTGAAGATAACCTTTTGTTACCTCTCATTAATTGTAAACTACACTTTTCGATTTCTGTCCAATAACAAGGACTTCAATTCGCACACGATATTCCGCTGATGTAATGTGGTATGCTCATATGACGTTGACGTTACGTCATACGAACTTAATGATCCACTGTAGCTGTAAAGCTATGTATAATTTGCCAATAAAAAATTAAAGGCTATTTGGTTTATAAATTTAGTACGTTATGTAGGGTACAATATTTTTATTTTTATTATTTACATTTAAAAATATACCATGAAATATTAATATTTCCAGAGTTATGGAAGTCTTTCCTGTTACCTCGCCTAGGCTTGTCGAGTATGTCATTCGCTGTCTCCCCATCAATTGAAGATAAACTAAAACATGCACTCCAGTGAAATGAAATACGTTGTAGAGATCGCCTGACTACAGGGAAGAACTTTTGAAAATTGGGAGTACATTCTACCGGAGATAGGTGGTTTAAGAGAATCTGAGTTTTATAAAATACTGCTTTTACTGCCTGTGTCATGTCATATTCACCTCAATCTCTCTTTATGACTGGTAGGAAAGTGTAAGGACAGAGTCAGGCATTTGTTTTAAGAAAGATCATCTTAGGCCCAAAAGAAATATAAAATTTTCTACGATTCATCACACCAAAGCAGTAGCAATTTTAAATGGTTTGTTTTGTGAAAACCTTAAAAATTTTACAAGCAATAGGAACACTAGGAGATGGGTGCTATGAGAGGAAAGCAATCACTCGGGTTTTTTTTCGAGAGTACAAATATCTTTTTATACAAGTAATGCATAATAACGTTTTTGAAGGCCGTATCAGAAAGTCTTCAACTCCACAGTAAGTGCTACGAAGATTAACAAAACCTTATCGTTGTTTTGGCGTAAATGTCGAATTTAACCTCCGTACTATACAAATTAAAAGTTAGATCCAAAGACAAAATAGCAAAGCATGTTACGAAACACAGGCGAATAAGCGTCTCGTAGAAGAATAATATTATGCCGATCACCAAGTAAAGAACTTTACTATTCGCATTCTGTTTTTATGTTTGAATGTTTTAATGTTTTAATGTTTCAATGTTACCTGATACTAAAACCTACAGTTGTATTCAGCAATAATAAGAGTTTTGGTTAGTGTTTTCGTGGTTTGAATTGGTGACATGAATCACCTGCTTTTGATAGTTACATAAATGTCAGCAATGGAATCATTTGTTGCTATGTTGCTATCTTTTGATAGCAACATAGATATGGCGCCATACCTATGTTGTGCTTGCTGGAAGCTTCCAGCACTGAAGAAAGAAACACAACAAACACAACAAGCACAGCATAGGTATGGCGCCACTTCCCAAAACAACTCCAGCCCTGTCTACACTCACGTCCGCCCCACCAAAGTATAAAATAGCCGTATCTAATCATTTCAGTAGCCTGACGATGGGAGAGTATCTCTCGAAACGAAGCTCAGAAAAAGCTTACGACTCATGACATGATAAAGCTCTTACATCTATCGAAATTAAATATTGCTTTCAGCTTACACTAAAAACTATTTAAGAATTCTTGATCGTGTTCTAAAAAGACTTTTTTTGACTGAGCTATTTGAAGTTATTAAAGGTCAGTTAAATAGCTTTTCTCTCGCATATCAATTTAATTTCACTTTTCCTACTCTAATTTTCTAGTTATCTTTACTTGAAAACTAAAATCTTTTTTTAGGATCTTAGTCGCCTAGAAGTTTTTATATCGAGAACAAATAAGTTTTCAAATTTTGTTTTTGATAAATTCATTAAATGTCTGATTTATTATATATATTATGTTATAATATTTTTTTAAACAGTTTAACCGACAAAAACTAAATGGAATCTATGGATTTATGGATGATTAATTTGGATATAATTTGTTAAAAGAAGCTGAAGTGCTTTTCATCAAAAACTTGAAATTAAAAGACTATAGTTTTCTTTTACCTGTTTATTATGTGAAATCTTTACATCATAACAGTAAAACACTTTTCAGTAGATACCTTCCACTGTATACCATTTTTCTATTGCCGTTAACAAACGTATTGCCTCTACAAACTGAATTTTCCAAAGCATCTCACCTGTTTATTCGGTATTTGCAAAAACATTGATAATTTTCCCTAAAAAGCTTTACCATCCACTGTCCGGAATTGCCTATGTAGGCAAATATGTCCTTTATATATGTGTTAAAGGCTGTTGGTTACTGTGTTTGTAATACCTGTGTGGCCTCTGCAACCACTGGTTCTGGTATGTTGTATTATAACATTGTAGTGCTGAAACACATATTTGAATTAGATATATTATGATACTTGTAAGAGAACGTAACTTTGTGGTTTGTATTCTCTGAGATCGACTTCGTCTGTGTAAAAGAAGGAGCTCCTCACGTATAGATGTTAGGGTTTTCAGAGGAGCTGATGTGTTCTCAAACCAACATTTAGTACGCAGCACCATCAAAATGAAAATAAAAAGGCTAAAGAAGAAAGACAACAAATATTTTACATCCAAAAGCTTCTCAATCTGGAGGTCTCAGAAAGATTCCAAAAGGGTCTGTCAAGCAGATTTGCCAATTTTCCAGGGAGACAATAGTATCACTGACAAATGGTCCTCCTTTAGGGATGCCACGAAAAGCAGTGCCAGCAATACTCCCGCTTACAAAAGGGGCAAGAAGGAAAATCAATGGATTTCAGATGAAACATGGGAATGAAAATGAGCATCGCGCAGGTAAAGTCTTAAGAGATCAAGCACGCACAAGAAACCAATTTCGACTCTTACAATACAGTAGCACTACAAAGCGAAGGACAAAATTGTCAAAAAAAGTTTGTCAAAAAAAGTTGTCGCAAAGACAAACAATCATGACACGAGTTGAAAACAAAAGAACCACAGGACGCAACAGATCGAGAAAACAAGAGGGAACTGCACAAGATCGCTAAGCAGGTAGCAGAAAAAGGTAAAACTCCCAAAGTTCCCGTCAGGAACAGAAATGACCAGAATCTGACAACGGAAGCTGAACAAGATGTACGTTGGGCGAAACACTCTAAGAAGGTTCATAACCGGCCAGCCTCTTCAAACTCAGTTCAAATAGGACAGAGTTTAGAATGCTGAGACTATTGACTTTGAAACTGGACCCATTATGAGGGAAGAAATGAAAGATGGGGTCAGAAGAATAACGAATAATAAAGCCCCGGCATAAACTGCGAGTTTCAGTCATCGATCAACTGGAAAGCCTGTTTAATCAGGCATAAAACGGTGTTGTGGCAGAGGAATGGAGTGATGGGGTTATAATCAAGCTATCTCAAAAAGGTGACCTGTCTACTTTCAGTAACAGGAGGGACAATACACTGCTAAGTGTTACTTGAAAGATATTCATCAGGGTCCTACTGAAGTGCATGATGACGTCAATTGACCAACGATTAAGAGACGAGCAAGCAGTTATTACAGAAGGTCTATCCTGCAGTGAGCAGGTGTTCATCTTAACAAATGCGATGGAGCAAAGCTTAGAATTTCAGGTGGAATAATTTATTAATTTTGTCGACTTCCATAAAGACGTCAAAAGCATACACTCGGAAACCATTTAGAAATAATGGAATTCTATATCATACCAGAAAAATATATCGACATAATGAATAAAATGCACAGGACGCTTACATGTGGGACCAGGTCAGCCAGCAGCACCACCGAAAACGTCGAGTCAAAGTCAGAGGAGAGACAAGGGTGTATCTTTTCTCCATTTCTCTTCATCATTTGTATGGATTTTATCATCAAAAGAAAGAGAGCAGCCGGAGAAGCGAGGATCCACCGGACGAATGACATATGTCTCACCGATCTTGATTTTGAGGACGACATTGCTTTGATTGTCGGAGATAGCCAGTCATGTCAAAGGATTACCAGATTAACCGAAAGTACAAAAATAGGACTGAAGATCTACGAAAGCAAAAGTAAAATCATTCAAATCAAAGATGACACAAGAGCATTCATCACATTAAATGGCAATGCACTCGAACAAGTAAATAAAGTCACTTATTTAAGCAGTACGATCACTAAGATAGGTGAGATTGAATCAGAGATCAACATTCAGCTGGACAGGGCAAGTACAACGTTTTGTTCTTTGCAGCACATCTGGATATTAATGCGAGTCACTTAAAAATCAAGATACATTTATGTTGAGTTATATTAATCCTCACTGCAAGTGATAGAGGGAAAAGCACAGCAAAGATTAAGAAAAAATAAAAATACCTCCCATCAGCGTAACTTATGGGGAATTATCAGTATTTCATGGAGAGACAGAATAACAAAAGGAGTTCACAGGATTGTAGAGGAAAGAAGATGGAAACAGGCGGCACATACTTTGAGAGCAAAGTTACACATCATGCTTTTTCGTGGAAACCACCAAAGGCCAAAAGGAAAAGAGACAGGCCAGTGAACCTTCAGCCAAGACCTGAAAGCACGAAGGCTGCAATATGGGAGCCTGGATATATTGGTTGCTGACCAAATATGTTGGCATCTACGTGGTCCCTGATATCCAGCACTAGACCAGAGGAACTAAGGTCCGTTTAGAAAATTTGATTTTCAATGCTTGTGTTAGTTGGCTTGTTTACCTTTATTTCCCTTAAAATGGTGTTTATATGTTTGCGAATATTGCTATTTTTGTTACTTGAAAGACTCTCTGAAAACAGTAAAATCAACAAAATGATAAAAAATATATAAAGTTTTGCCCTATAAACATCGTCAATTTTATTTAAGGCAAAAACTTGATACATCAAAAGAGATGTCAGTTTGCAAGATACTAATATATTCATACCCACCAAATTTCAAATGGAGCTTTTTAATACAATAAAATAATATCCACTGTTTTTGATAGATATTTGAACGACGGCCTCTTAAAATTATCGGAGGTAATTCGTCGATTGAAGCATTTTGATTACGTTATTTGAAACCTCCATTAAAACAATACGTAATGTTACGGCTTATTAATTTCCGGCCTTGAGGACTATATTCATTTCCAGTTTCCAGTTTCCAGCTTACCTTTGCAATTCACTTAATTAATCAATAATTTGGACGTGTTTATGTTTATAGCCTTGTATAATTCCAAGTTTATTTTATTTGTGTGTTTTTTTGCAAACTGCCAAACCCACCATTAGTTTTCTTGGGTATCTGCGTAAGAAATTTATATCTAGTATATAACCCTCTTTTCTTTATATTTCTACCTCTTACTTGATAGCCGTGTTATAGAAATAGCTCTTACAGAAACTGAACTACTTTCAGACCATTTCCACCAGGCACTCCCGATTCTCGCCATTACTTCTTCCTCACAAGCACCTTTCTGTGATGGAACCTAAGTACTTGAACTTATCCACTGCCTTTATCACCTCTCCATGGATTTTCACTACAGCAGGGGCTTTAATAACTTGCGTACTTAATAACATTACTTCCGCCTTTTTTGCATTCACTTTTAAGACCTTCTTCTCTAAAGCTTCTTGCCATTCTCCCATTCTTTCCTGAAGCTTCCTTTCCTTGTTGGTTGTAATGGCTAAATTGTCGGCAAAAAGGAGTTCCTGTAGAGAACCTTTGCGTAAATCCTACGAGATTGTGTCAATGATGGTAATAAATAGCAGAGATATCAATGCTGATCTTTCGTGCAATCCTACCCTGACTTCAAACGGGAAGGCCTCCCCTGCAGCCGGAGGCACCAACAGACCAATTGTCTAAGGACTCTATCATAAGCCTTTTCCAAGTCCGCACTACCGGTGTAGAGAGTCCTGTTTCCCTCTAGAACCTTCTCTAGCAGCTGCCGTAGGACAAATATTGCGTCAACTGTGCCTCTCTCTTCCATGAATTTGAACTGCATGGTGTCTATCTTAACTACCCTTCTTAATCTCTTGTCCAGGATCTTCTCGAAGAGCTTCATTGCATATTCCAGAAACTTTATTTTTCTATAGTTGTAGCAGTTCAAATTGTCTCCCTTTTTGTTAAAGAAAGGGACCAACAAGCTTTTGTTCCAGTCACTCGGAATCATTTCTTCATCCCATATCTCTCACAGCACCTCCGTCAGCCATGTTACACCTTCCTCCCCCTCTGCATGGCCTTCAGCATCTGGCTTGAAACAACTGATGTACCAGGCCCTTTGCCTCCTTTCATGCTTTTTAATGTACTTCTCACTTCTTCTTCTTCGGTTATCTGGTATTTTGGACCTTCAACTGGGTATACCTCTTTCAGCTTATCCCTTGGATTTTCTGTATTCATAAGCTGAAAGAAATATTCTCTCCATCTGTCTGTTATCTGCTTTTCTTGGTACAAAACACCCTATTTATCATTATGATAGTATAAATGTCACTGTTTCATTTGGGGTTTTGTCATGACTTGGCGCTATCACCATAACTGAAAGAAAGTTGAGTAAATACCGCAGATCATTTGCAAAGGATCAGGTTGGTTAACAAATATGGAATTATTAAGAGAGAGGGAAAAAAACAAACCATCTATTCTTGAAAGGTTTCAAAGAAAATTTCATCAGAAAAATAGTTGAATTCTATTTTCAATTCTATAAAATTATTTCACGAATATAAGTTGAAATGATCACAGCGTTCAAGTTACAAATTAAGTGACATGAAAATCAATCTGGGTGCAGTCAAAGGTAAAGGTAGAGAAACTCTCTTTTATTACCTTTTTTGTGGTCTTTTCTTCTTCTTTTGTTCATCTTTTCCTCTATTATGGAGTGTCCTCTGCACTTTGTTTTCCATTATGTTTGGTTATAAAACGGTTTCTAATGAAATTGAACCACTTGGGGTTGTAGTATTTGTTTAATGTCTAATATAACGAGGAAAGCAATAAATTGGACATTGTCAGGAAGGTCTCTAAAAAAGGTCCGATAGTAAAACAAGAAGACAACGATTAAAGAGGCATCTGAGAAAAAGTAATATCTAAGTAGTCATTGTGGCAAATTTAGATTTGCATTTACTAAAAGGTAGAAGTGAAACAAATAGATTTGTTTTATTTTTTAAAAGGCAGGTCAGAGAGGAATTTTTCAAATAGATAAAGGTCATATTGAAAGGTAAACTAAATTTTAACTGTAGACACAGACATTTTCGAAATGTTAGCTTGGAGACTTTCAATGCTAAGGGACAAAATAATAGTGACGCAGTGTAAAAGCAAGGTGTTCTTTCATCCCTTTATTATTCTATTTCTAGTTGTCAGTTTTACATAATTATTAAGAATCTCTCATTTTTTCATAATCATTAAAAATTTCTTATTTCTTTCGTTGCATCAATATATCCTCCTCCTCAGGTACCGTGTCCCAGCCGAACGTTGGCGATCATGTCTCTCCAAAGATTCCTGTCCTTTGCTGCCCTCAGGAGCTGAAGCTTGCTCTTTGTAGACCATGCTGCTATGCTTCCTATGAATGTGGTTTTTGGTCTTCCCCTGCCTCGTTTCCCATCAACCTTTCCGGTCACTGACAACTCTTCTAGTTCCCCTTTCCTCATTACATGTCCTATTAATGACAGCTGTCTTTTTCGAATGGTGGACAGTAGCTTTCTTTTGCATCCTGCTCGTCTCAGTACCTTTTCATTGGTAACATGTTCTGTCCATGAAATCCTTAGTATTCGGCGTAGAAACCACATCTCTGCTGCTTCCAGCTTCTTCTCTAGGGTTGGTGTGATGGTCCAGATTTCACTCCCATGGGTAAGCACTGGAATTATGTAGCAATTGAAGACTCTGAGCTTGGTGTCCAAGGAAATAGTTCGGTTCCTCAGTATCTTGGATATCCGCTGGAATATCTCTTTTGCTGTGGCAATTCGTTTCCGTATTTCCACCAAACATCTTCCGTCTGATGTAATCATGCTGCCAAGATAATTAAATTTATTTACTTGCTGTATGGCTTCTCCATCTATGGCTATCTTGCAGCTCAAGTTCACATGTCTTTTGCTCACCGCCATGCAAAAAGTCTTGTGGCGATCGATATTGAGACATTTGGNGGCGTAGAAACCACATCTCTGCTGCTTCCAGCTTCTTCTCTAGGGTTGGTGTGATGGTCCAGATTTCACTCCCATGGGTAAGCACTGGAATTATGTAGCAATTGAAGACTCTGAGCTTGGTGTCCAAGGAAATAGTTCGGTTCCTCAGTATCTTGGATATCCGCTGGAATATCTCTTTTGCTGTGGCAATTCGTTTCCGTATTTCCACCAAACATCTTCCGTCTGATGTAATCATGCTGCCAAGATAATTAAATTTATTTACTTGCTGTATGGCTTCTCCATCTATGGCTATCTTGCAGCTCAAGTTCACATGTCTTTTGCTCACCGCCATGCAAAAAGTCTTGCGGCGATTGATATTGAGACCTTTGGCCCCACTTTCTTCTACGACTGTGTCTAGCAGTTGTTGTAGCTTCTCTGGAATGCATTAATAAATCTGATTAACATCGAAACAGAGCTCGTATTATTCAACATAAATTTTCAACCAATAGAGTTTTAAAAATGTGCACTGACTGTCAAAATGCAGTAAATTAATTTTATTTTCAACCTAATTTTAAAACAACTTCATTAAAAAATTTGTGGTGACTTGAGAAAGGCAAAAATTTAGGTACCATTCTTTTCTTCTTCTTCACTGTCTGTAAAATGCTATATTTTGCTGGTTGAAAAGCTCGTGGAAAAAGCTCAGCAATAAACAATTAGTCTAAAATGTCCAGCTGGTCATTTAATAGGTGACTAAAAGTAATTGTGAGAAAACTTGTATTCTAATATTTATCTTTTCTAGCAAAACTATTAATCTAAAGAGACTGTTATATCAAATTAGAAGATAGTTTAAATATGTAAAAGTATATTTAAAAAGATAACCTTCAAGAATTTTTGAATTTCACAGGAATTTGCATTACAAATGAACAGTCAGCAAAATTTCAGCTTTCATCAGCCAACACCATGTAACTTAAAAACTAAGGTTAGTATGACAAAGACTGTAAATTGGATTAGTACATTAGCGTATTGAGAAGTCGGATAAGGCAATTGCATAAAGGTGTGTTGCTTCCTCTAACAATGCCCTTGTGCCTTCAAAGTTCTCTTCTATACCATTGTACCTGGTCTTTTGTGCACTGGATCTAGAATTATTTAGCTATCCCCTATCTTGACAATCTCTTAACAATTCTTATGTGTCAAGCAATAGATAACCTTCCTGATGGTATATTGTTTCAAATAACTTATCAGGGTGTTGTGTACTTTATAACCCTCTACGAAGCAAATTTAGAATTATTCACTGGAAACAAAACATAATCTACCATTACTTTTAAAAATGCTTACAGTTATCGATTGCACGGAGTCACTTTACTTTCACATTCAAGAATGATGATTAAGCTATTAAAACTGTATACTTAATAATCGAAGGTCTATTTGTGGATGAGGAATGATATTAGATACTGCACCAGATAATGGAGACGTTTACGTAAATAACGAATGAATTTTTTTAATAATGCTTTAACAGCTGGGTCAATAGCAAATGGTATCTATGACAACACTATTTTTGCCTAAAGTACATAAGAAATTTGAGAAAATGCCATCTTTTAGGTCGATTATTTCCTCAATTGGTACTTTTAATTACCAATTGGCTAAGATTTTAGGTGATTTGGTAAAATCTCTCATTTCGATAGAATATACGGCTAAGGATAGGTTTTCCTTCATTGATGAAGTTAAACAGGTCAGTGTTACTAATAAATTTATGATTTCTTTTGATGTTGTTAACCTATTCACAAATATCCCTTTGGATGAAACTATAGATTCAGCTGTTAAGTTAATCATCAGCAAAACTTCTGGTAACAAGTTTTCAAGAGAAAGTCTTCGTAAACTTTTTGAGTTTGCCACATTGAAAACTATTATTTTATTTGAGGGTATAATATATGACCAAATAGATGGAGTCTCAATGGGCTCTCCATTAGCGCCTATTATGGCTAACCTTTTTATGGGTCATTATAAAAAAATCTGGATTGAAGAATTTGAGGGTAATAAGCCATTGGTCTATCGTAGATATGTTGACGATAGTTTTGCTCTTTTTGATTGTGAACAACAGGCCCTAGATTTTTTGGGATGTTTGAATGCATGGCACCCTAATTTTAAATTTACATGTGAAAAAGAGGATGACAGAAAGTTACCTTTTTTAGACATTATTATGATAATAGTAATAATAAGATTCAAACGTCTGTTTTTCATAAACAGACATACACCGGACTTTTGACTTACTTTATTAGTTTTGTTCCCTTCCAGTATAAAACAGGTTTAATTAGAACATTTTGGATAGAAATTACCGAATAAACTCTTCTTGGTATTCATTTGATTCAGATCTAAAAAATTTATACAATATATTGGGCCGTAATTTATACCCAACATGGCTTGTTAATAAAATTGTTTGGAATTATCTCAACAAATATTATGTTAAAACTGATAAACCGAAAAATGTTGAGATTACGGATACGAGGTATTCTAAATTGCCGTACATTGGTAAAAATTCTATCATTTTTAAAAACAAAATAAAAAATGTTTCGAAAAAACTTTGCAAAGAGGTTGTTATTAAATTGATTTTTACAACTTGTAAGCTCAGGGATTTTTTTCTAATAAAGACAAATAGGTCAGTTTCTCACACGCATCTAATGTAGTGTATGAGTTTGTTTGCGCTAGCTGTAATGCTAGCTATGTGGGGGAAACTGAAAGGCATTTGTCTACAAGAATTAAAGAGCATTACAAGGACAAAAATTCGCACATTTATCAACATATAAATGCCTCTTTAGACTGCAAAAGAGCTGGCAATAATGGTAGTTGTTTTTCTATATTAGATTACGCAAGCACTAAGTACCAACTACGTATAAAAGAGGGTTTGCATATTAAATGGAAACAACCGGCATTAAATAAACAGTTGTATTGTTACATAGGACAGTTGCTTGTTTGGTGTCTTTGTTCTGCATTATCTCTTGTGTATTGTTACATACGCTCTGTAACACTGAATTATGATGTTTTGATTGGTATAAAAAGCCTTGATATTTCTTGTATATTTTATATACATTCTGAAGAAGGTATGTGAATACCGAAACATGTTAATGATGAAAAGGTTAAAAACTATCGTGGTTTTTATGAAATATTTATCTATATTTGTGCTGAATCGCAATTTTACATTGGAAAAAGTTGTTTTACTCAACCGAGGTAAACTGAAAACTTTAATTGTTGTTTTAAACGTTTAAGTTAATCTAATAATGTTAAATGGGCTTTTGATTTGTTTAAATAAGAATCTATTTGTGAGAAAATATATGGCCCATGCCATCATTGGGACTAGCCAATAAACAATGTCAAAAACATAGGATACAAGTCCAAACATTTCCTATATTATACTGAGATGGACTAGTCTTTTAAATATATAAAATTTTGAAATTCCATTACATGGTAAAGAGCTCAGTAATTTTTACATTTTTCTGACATTTCTTGAGTCATGTTTTAATAAAAAAGTTATCTTTGTCGGTTTCGGATTATGTTGAGATAGATACATCGAAATAACAAATCCTATAGCAAAAACAAAATAGAGTATACTTTATTATTGCTTGGCGGCTATGATATTTGTAAGATATACAATACTTAATCAGGAATTAGTCAATTCAAACACATGCAAATTGGGACTTATTTTGCTTCATTTAAGTGCAAGAATTTTAAAAGCAGTTCTTTTTAACAGCTTATTCCTTTCATTTTACCAATTTAGTTTTCATATAACAGAACTCACGTGATCTATTTTAATCAAATATCAACAGAAATTGAAATCAAAATAATTTTTCAAGACAGTATTGGCTAATTTTCAAAGAGGGAGATTTAAAGGCCAGTTAAAGTACTGTAAGAGCAAGAAAGCTAGGATATCTAATATTATAACAACAACTTTAATGTTTTGACTAATTCAATTTTATAGTGGAAGAGCTATTGCTTAGCAAATGGTAAAGTTCCAAACTCAAATATGATCTATACTGAGTACCCATCCCCATCCTTCACCAAACTAAACATACCCCATACAAGTAGTAGTGGTCTAGTGGTTAATTCAGCAGATTACCATGCAAGTGATTCCTAGTTCGAGCATCATCCGTGTGTCTTAAAGTCTTCCATCTTCTTTATAAATAGCATATTACTTAGTTTGTATATGTGTGTAGGGATAAAATTGGAAGAGAGTATAATACAATACTTAAAAAGTTCAAAAAGGGAAAAAATAAAGAACAAAATTTACCTTATGAACTGAAGTGGCTTCCAGCTTTGGTTAGGACGAAAGTAGAAAAAACCCAACAGCAAACCCTCAAAAAATGTCTGACCTATAACTCTAGTCAAAAACCTTTTTCGTATGAATAATCTGAAATAACTAATGAAAAGTTGCCTTTCAAAGGCTTTTCGCTTACTGCAAGTCGATCTACCTAAGAGAGTGACAGTTATAAAATACCCAGATCAGATTGGGTAGCTTTTCTTAGTCCTTTATCGAAGACAAATTACCTGAATATTTATCTAATTCAACAACTTATTAAATCACTGACTTTTATCAAAACGATTACACCGTTAATATCACACAGAATATAATACAATTTTGGAAAAAGAACAAAGGAAAAGAAGGAGGAGGATATCGTTTATCAATAAGCGCAACGTCCCTAATAAGTACCCCTCACTTTTTTCAGAACACCAGCTATTGTCCGTTTGCACATTTAGGTCAAGATAACGGACGGAACTTGGAAGATAAGAAGCTGCTATGGCCACCATTCTGAACATTTTACAAAAATGTCTTGCTCCACCTTACTGCAGCAACTATACGAACAATGGTAATATTCATCGTTCTATTAGAACCAGTCCCATCTGCTGTGTCACCATGCCTTAAAATGCTCTGGATGATCTTTGACTATTTAAGGGTAAGTAACCAACTACTTCGTCTTCCTTCCTCTTCCTGCACACAGCAACGGCAAACCTTTGAATCTCATTTCCCCTTTCATGTGTTCAGGTACCAATCTAATGTCTTAAATAGCTTTTTTAAATTTATCTTTAATATTTTAAATCCTAGTAAGCGGCCCCTTCTTACAATTTAAGCGCCAGGAACGTTTATTAGAACGAATGTGGTAATAGAAAATACTTTGGTAAGGAAAATCTAAGCTGTGCTTTGCTATAACATCTATCTCCCTAATTTCCGTTTCCCAGTAAGAATAATAAATAGAACCTAAAAAGCTGGCCATAAGATAATTTTGGCCACTGCACACAATGAAACATTGCGAGTTATTTCAAGTTAATTTAGATTAAGAAGCCTGAAAATATATGAAAAAATATTAAATGTAAAATTGTTCCCATTTGAGTTAAAACTATCTTCTAAACGAGGCTTCAAAAATACATTTTCCACTAAACCATTTCAGCAACTCTAATTTTCACTATTTTTTTATTTCCTTGAAATGAGCTCTTTTTGTTTGGTAACACGATGTACTCTATTTCGTGTCAGTTTTTCTAAATAAATGGATGATAATATCTTGTGACAAAAGTGTCGTGTTTTAAGAGACAGCTTTTAAAACATAACACTGGAGTTGCATTTACCCCCTGTGTCAAGTAGAAGACATGAAACATTGATGAAAAACTGACAAAATCTACAATTTTGGTTCGAAACGTTTTGCTTTCCTGCCTATATTTCAGTTGGGTTTTTTTATTTTAATGTCATTTTCCAGATGCCTACTCTAATAAGACTGTCAAAGGCTTTGGTCAGATCGACAATGATGGAGTACAGGTCAGTGTTCTGTTCCTGATATTTCTCATGGAGTTGTCTGGCAGCAAATATCATGTCAATCGACCCTCGTTCTTTCTGATAGCCACACTGGCTTTCTGGCAGGAGATCTTGTTCAATGTGTGCATTTAGGCGATTCAGTAGGACTCTAGACAGGATCCTGCCTGCAATAGAGAGCAGGAAAATTCCACGGTGGTTACCACAGGCCTGATGAATTCCTTTTCGTTTGTAAAGGTGTACGATGAATGCATCTTTAAAGTATTGTGGAACAGTCACGAACTGCCAAATGAGCTAGAAGAGCTGATGGAGCTTCTCCACCAGGGCTACACCGTCTTATTTGTATACGTCGGCTTAAACGGCGTCTGACCCAAGTGCTTTGGCACTGGATAATAAGCATATTGCTTTCTGAGTCACTTCTAAAGTAGGTACAGTATCGAGGGTCTCATCAATCGGAACCTGAGGCAGTCGATCAATGGCGTCGTCGTTAATGGCAGAGGGGCGGTTTAGAACACTGTTGAAGTGTTCGGCCCATCTTTCGAGGATTTTCGCCTTGTCTGTGATCAGTGTTGATCCATCTGAGCTGAGTAGAGGCGATGATCCCGAAGTTGTGGAACTATAGACTTCTTTTAAGCCAGCCTGGAAGTTTTGTATGTCATTTCTGTCTTGAAAGCTCTGAATTTCTTCTGCTTTGTTGCACAGGCAGGTGTTCTGCATCTGGCACAACGTGTGCTAGACGTTGCTATGCACAGCCCGCACAGACTTGGAGTCATCTATGTGCGCTCTGTAGGCAAGATGTTTTTCAGCTACCAGATGGTGGATTTCTTCGCACTTTTAATCAAAGCAGTCCTTGTGCTTTCTAATAGTGGGTCCCAGACATTCTGTGGGTGTTGTGTACACCGTATCACGAAGTAAGGCCTTTGCTGCTTCCACATCAAGGTAATCCAATATACCAGCAATATCGATCTTATATCTTGCTGGTTCATTTGCGATGAATCCTGTTTGTCTTTGGGGTCTGTCTCAAGAGTCCCTGTCAGAAAGCGTGCGGACATTCCATATAGCAAGGTGCAACGGTGTGATTTCTGGTTTCTTCTTTGATTTTTTTATGTTGTTTCTACCGCAAGACTAGGATCCCCGCCAACCACGGTAAACTGGCCAGGGTAATGTGGAGCAGATAATGTTTAGGGCAACTTTTCTAGCCCCTTCCTCTTGCCGTTGAGGTGAGCAGTGCATTCACAAAGAGGGCTGCTCATTGGCTCAGATGGCTGTCGGACTCCACCGCTGTTCCATTCAGTTATGAACGACCCTATGGCCTAAGATGCCTGTATGCAGGTCTGCGGTTGTGACTTCTACTGTACCCACACCTGTCACATCGTCTCTCGCCTGTCGCCACAGGACTTGGGGATGATAATGGAATGGGATCAAGGGTGAATGATGACATGTGCGGTGACTTTGGTTAAAGTGGTGGAGATTTGCTCAACTGTCGACCACACTCTCTCGTCCGGGACCACCGACTGGAGATGAAAACGGATGCAGTGGATGACCAAGAGTTCACTTGTGCCTCATCTTTCTCTGTACATTACACATTACATTGCTGTAACGGCCTTCCTTACCATGCGTAGGTAAGCAGGCTGAACTCACCGGAGACTTTAGAACCATCGGCTACCCCCACATGGTTTAGGCGGCTCGTCGAAGCCGTTACCTAGGGTGTGCCCGCTGTTGCATGCAAACAGGTACAGTGTGCCACATGTGAGAGCTGGGTGTTAGGTGAGGAGCAAAGCTGGTGAACTACCCTGAAAAGGGTACGACGTGTCCTCCTGTCAGAGGTACTACCCCTCCCTAATACCCCTTACACCCTAGCTCTTTTAATACCATCTGTACAAATACAGCAATTTACAAAAGACAAAAAGGGTACACATTTTCAGCAAAAAGCTCTATTAAAAATAGATTAACTCAGGAGTCTTCTTAAGACAATAGTCTTATCTGATTTAAACCTCCAAAAGGACGTTCTTGTAACATCTGTAGATTTTCTTGTTGTTTCATTAAGATACTTTGAGAAATTTCAATTCTGTAAGTGGTAAAACCAGCAAGCTTGCTTTGCTTATCACAAAGCCAAACATCTGCTCCACTCATTGAGGGCAAGAATTTAATAACCATTTTCATGATTCATCATAAAAGCCATTGCTAATTCTTGGCCATTCTTTGTAAGGTAATGGGATATTTAGGGGAATAGAAATGTCTCTGATACACGTAGCGATGATTTACTTTTTAATATTGTAGAAAGTCCAACAACATCCTATAATAAAGAAAATAAGGTGCGAATTGCAGTGAAAGGTTTGGATGAAAACAGATAACGTAAAAATTATTATTACGGATACATATCACTTTCATACACTGTTAACTTGACATTTGAAGTAAAACCCACTTTCTTTACATTAAAAGTTGTACCACTAAGTCGTCCTTATTAAAATATGGGATTGCAATTGGGATAATCATATTTGTAAGTTAGTTTTTAATTTTTTTTGTCTTATCTCCAGTAGATTGGTGGCTATTGGAATTACCACTGCCTTAACCTCCACATAGCTTCTGATTTGGAATTCTGGGTTTGTGACAATCCGATGTTTTCTATTTTTATTTTACTCCAGTCATTTCGTAACCCTAAGGTTCGACCAGTGTTCAGAATATTGAGATAGGTTTCCTGATTATGTGAGCACTGCCAATTAGTACTACTTTCAAAACTCACTGATGGAGCTATTGTCAGATTTTTTACTATGATTTTCAAACTCAAGATCACAGTTGGTATAGTCATGTTTTCACTCGCAGAAGTTTAGTGATTTCAAAATTTAAACCTTTTTACTCAGATAGTTTATAAATTTGTTTGATGGAAAAATTTATTTTTCATGACACAGCTCTATTGCACATGAGGCATGAGGCAAGTTTTTGTGTTCATTTTGAAATCTTAGAGAGTGATATCAAGCATATTAGTCTTTATTCCTTGTCTTCCTTGACTGACATATTCCATAGGATAGAAGCATCATTACTATTATTGTTATAAATCCATACAATTTACCTATTAATATTTTATTAGACCATCTCCACCACTTTTATATAGTAAGTTATTACTTATTTACGTTCAGATATCCAACAATTTTCTGGTGTTTCTTGCTGTTCCATTAGACAAGTTTTCCTCAATGGTTCCACTCATTTGTCCCAAAATTAATTATTTATAGTTTGTTCCATGCGTTTTCGTGATTGATCGATGTGCTCCAAAAATTATTGGGACCAAAAAAGTTTCTATTCTGTTCTTTATACCTTGACATTTTTGGATTTTGGCTCTGTTTTCTCTTCTATCTTTTCATGTTCTTTTTCATGGTACATGTGCCAACTGGGCATGCGACATCAGTTAGGTAAAACACCATTTTCTTCTTATCAAAATATTGCAATATCTGGCATCATCATCTAATATCAAGTCACTTTGAATTGGAAAATCCCTTTAAACCTTCACATCTGTGTATCTCGATTCCGTCTTCTCGTGGTCCACGACTTGCTCATAATTTTTTTCATCAATTTCATAACCGTTCTTTTTAAAAATATATTTTAGAAATATTTTTATATCATTACATTTTTATCTTACCTTCATAATCTTTTGACTCTTGTTTGTCACTGTCAACCCTTCTGTCTCAATTTTAAGGCTTCATCCTTTCTTCAACCATGTCAAACTCTGCAGATTATCTTTTATTTCTTTTGTTTGTCTTTCAAATGATGCAGCTGGATTTCTGTTTTCATATTCCATTTTCATTTTTTTCAGCATTGCACTTTTTCTCATCTTGTTAGTTATCATAACAATTAAAAAATCTATTTTCCTTTAGTATTCAAATAAAAAGTCAACTTTATTTCTTTACCTTTAACTGTGCGTTCTTTCCTCTTCATTTCCCTGTTACCCGTAAAGGGGTTGTCAGGATCTTTACTCCTGTCATTTTTATTCTGTCTGTGGTGTAAATGTTTTTAGTAACGTTTTTAAAAAGTTTGTTCACAGTTTGCGCATCATTCTTCAATTTTTTCAAATCAACAGCTCTAAGATGTTGTGGTTTTAACTGCTTGTTTTTATTGCTTTTCTTCTATTACTGCTTCGAAATTCAATTGTTCATTACTCAAATCTTTTTTATTTACCTGATTTTGCTGTTTGTTTTTTTATAAAAACTATATTTATATAAACTTTCACTTACCACTTCATTATTATTGTTTTCTTGACTATAATGTCTTTCAATGTCTAGATTGTCATTAGTCATTAATAATTATTTGTTGTTCTTCTTTGTTGTATAATTTTAGTTCTCGGGGAAATTATTAATAATCCAATGAAGCTCTTATGTTTTCTTCTTAGGAAGCCATCCATTTGCATTAATCACCCTAACTTGATCTCTTAATTTCTGTTCTGTAGTCTCAAAACACTAATCTCCTTCCAAATAGCAATCATCTAATATTAAGCTAGTTAGCTGCTTTGTCCGTAACTCTTTCTAGTATTCAGTTGTACACGACCCGGACTCGCTACTCTCCTTGAGTAACCTTTCAGATCGAGAAATCATTGCCTGAGTTGGTTCCAGTTTCATTTAATTCTTTATTACTAATTTATGTATTAAGTATGTAAACATCATTATGTAATACTACATGAATGGTTATATCAGCGTTTTGTTCCCGTTGGTGTTTTTTTGTACCACCATGGTTAAGAAAGAATCTAAGAAAGGTTAGGACTGCCCCCTACCCATGAGAGAGAATAGTACCAACAGGACACGAACCACGTAGGTCTTGACTTCTTGGAGGGTTGGTTATTTAGATATAGTACTAACACATAGTGTGGTTATTTGGATATAGTACTAACACATAGTGTTCTCATTTACTCACGTCATAACTATACAACAGGATGCATTTTTATATCAACAAAAAGACAAATTATTATTACTATTACTATTTTTATTATTATTATTGTTGTTGTTATCATTATTATCAATAACAAACAGGTTTTACTTTATATGTAGTTCAGTTTTCGGCATCAACTTTGTTTTAACTAACAATAAGTCATTGCTTGGCCTAATGAACACTACATAATTTTCATAAAGATTACTGACAACCAACAGATGTAAACTTCAAAAATGTTTCATCTGTATAGTTTTAGTTGGATTCAGAATTCAAAAATAAATATCTTTTGGCTTTTATTACTTTAAAAATAAATGCCATATCAGAAAATTGTGCAATTTGTCTTGTGCCTTACTACAAATTAAGGAAATGCTTAGATCACTATTTCTTAATTACTGTTCCTAAAACAAATTTGTGGTTCTTTTAACAAGACAATGTCAAAAAAAGACCTTTCTTAAATGAAAAATAATTATTTTCAGTAATAAATATGATTTGAAATTGAACCTCCTTCAAATAGATATTGAGATTACATTGTTTGAAACCTATCTAAAATTTCTTTCAACAACATCAATCAAGAATATTAGAGTTTTTTTTAATTAGCAAATATTCTGATTATACAATAAAATACAAATATTGTCTGATATAATGTTTAAGATTGAAATATGTTATTATTTTATTACTAAGATAGTTACCTAATCGTTTTAACTGTTTTATTCGAAATGTCAATAAAAGAGAGAAAGAGAGAGAGAGAGAGAGAGAGAGAGAGAGAGAGGAGGGAGGGAGCGAATAAGTAATAATTAACCACATTTAGGTAGAAAACAAAGCATTTGTTCTATTAGGATTTTAACTGTTACAATGAAACCGATTTTAAAATCTAGAAAACATTGACCAACTGAATCAGTATGTAAATATTGTTTTGCTTTCGTGTCAAAGTATGAAATTTAGTTTTTTTTTCTTATAGACACTTTTACATCTTATTTCAATCTATAGCTTATCGTTCCAAAATTTTTAGACAAAATATTAAACTTTACTTGCAAGTTATAAACATTCTGTTCAACTAAATGTAATTATTCCTTCGTAAACAACTATTTTTCGATTTAGATTACATTCAGTAGATTCTTAAGTTTTTTGACAAAGAAGTAATAAAATCTATCTGAAAAAGCCTGTCTACGTTCTGGCACCAGCTGTGATTTGATTACAGTAGAGAAATTTAATTTCTTAGCTTGCAGAATTAAGGTTTTGAAATACAAACCTGGCTTTTCTACACAGTAGTAGATATTTCAAGAAAGAAAAGTATTAACAACGGATAAACTCAAACCATCACATAAATTTCAGAATTATCTATTGAAAATCCAAGACAAACCCACACCTAAAAAATTATTAATTTCCATCAATGATAAAGAGCATCATGATAACTTATTTATTGAGAGGCCCTGTAACTCAACAAAAACTCCAGTTTCGAAGCACAGAAACATTTTAACACCAATGGTCAATAGTATTTCACAAAAGGAAATACAAAATCTTTTCTCGAAAATCAAATATATATAATGGGATATATCGAAATAAATATTGTTCTCTTGGTATGGTGTATAAATGTCTCTGTGTGTGTTTGTCCAATCAATGCTAGCAACACCACTTTATTTTTTGTTCTAAGCCTCAAGTCTAATATTTTCCCCCCATTTTCATTGTCAGTCTCGTCTTTGTTCCTACACTACCGTTTATTCTTTCGAAGGAACTCTTCGTTTACATGGAATACCTGATATCTTTTTCAAACTTCCTCACTTGAACCCCAGTGCAAATTAATGATTAGTGTTTTGTTAGCTGTTTTAATGAAATACATTAAGGGACTTTTTTGTCTGTCATCGTTAAGTTAAAGGTCTAGAAGACATCAATACCAGTTAACGAACACTTTCACAAAACAAATAATAATTAAAATAAGAAAATGACAATTCCTTGACAACATTTAATGCTGAATAGCACCAATAGTTTACCAAAGTATTGACGACAGAATGATAAACACGAGATAGAGCAAGCAACACTAATATAAACAGGAAAAGACCTTTTACTGTAATTATGGTTTCACAAGTGAATTTAATACTAAATTTAAGTTATTTGTTTCCTTCTCAAATGAAAGCTTTAATTAAGTCTTGATAGTTCAGCAGGTAGAAAAGGTGACTTTTCTACCTGCTGAATGAAGTTTTAATCCACTTTTGCTTTTCAATTTCCTATTTCGTGATACAAATAATTTATTGTATTCAGATAAAACTTATATTTCATGTTCCAGTGATTAACATTAAGTGAAATTAGTCAATCACCTCCATTGGAAGTTTTGTCTATTATTTTAGGCCCTGGTCTGTTTTAATTTGAATAGCATATACAGTACATGGCTATATAACAACACTGCTGTTAGAAAAATGATATATTATAAAAGCAGTATCTACTTTTCCTGCTACTACATGATAATCTTGTAAACTGAATTTTATTGCCAAATCTGATGCTCTGGTCTTGTCTAAAATCACTGCTGTGATAAGCTTATGTGTAATAATTGCTTATTTTTGTATAAATTTATAAAGGGAAAATAGCTTAATACGTTAATAACTCAGAAATTTTGGATCCAATTGCTCACTGATTATTTCAGTATAAAACATACAAGGGAGCAAAAGATAACTGAGTTGTTTCTTTACACAACTCCTTTTTAAATTATAGGAACCAGTAACCGTCGAAACTTCACACTGCAGGATCTCAAGGCACAAAAACTCTGCAACAAAGATAGGTACATGAGAAATAAATACAAGGCAAAGGTTAAGTCAGCTCGAAAGCTACTTTTTACAAGGAAAAGCATCTCATTAACTCAAAGATAATCGATTTAATGACTGGAATGTAAATTAGAGGCTTGTCATCAGTCGTGGTATTGCATATTAACCGACAATATGGTATTTCAATTCCCCGAAAATGGAAATAAAATAAAAGATAAATGACCAAGAATTATCAGAATTGCCATGCTAACTGTTCTCTACTTGTTTTCACAACTTTTTATATCACAAATTAAGTTAAGTATTAAGGAGTTGTTGAACCCTATATATAGAATAGGGTTTACAACAATAGATCTTTGAACCTTTGATTTCAATTGAGACTATTATATCAAATAGTAAGCAATTAATTTTCGTTATGAGTAAAAGACATATTATTTTTAATTGTTGTTTTAGAATAAGTGAAATTAATGAGTTAGAGTCATGGCTTAATCAAGCTTATCTGGATGTTAGAAATTATACAGGCTGTAAATGCCAAGGACGTCCTGGTAAACCTGGAAAAAAAGGAAAATATGGACCCGTTGGACCAGCTGGTATGTTGAATCTTCTTCTTATTCACTCACCCTTTTTTATCAATACCAATTAAAAATATTTTGAAAGCAAACGCCGATCACTTATCGTTAGTTAACTTTAACACAAAATATGCTGTCTTATGATTGAAGTAAAATGGAATGCAAGAAAATTTTTAAAATATTGTAGTATTTTCACAAGAAGTTTGCCAAGATAATGTCACATTGTTTTCTTACAATACTGAAGAACAACAGGAATCATGGGAATTTAATTGTTATTGATATGCTCAAGCTTTCGTATTTAATCATATATTGTGAAGCAATGCAATTGAAATTGAAATTAATTAATGAAAAACTCTTAGCAAAGCTATAATAAAAAAAATAATAATAATAATAATAATAATGGCCTCACCTGCAAGGTCATCTTTTGTATTTTTATTACCATCAATTTATCACACACATTTAGGTATGATGCATGCACCCAGCTTACCCTTATCGGGTTGGGAGTCGGATGGGTTTGCTGAGGTTTCTACCCCTGAGTACCTCGTGGGCTCGTAAAAAAAAAGAAAAAGATAAACCTTTTTGTTTTCCATATGCTTAACCACAAAATCACTATCAGAGTAACCTTTTAATAGAAAATGACTCCAACAAAAGCTAAAGACCTAGTTTTAAGAAGTTGGAACATAACATTAAATGAAATATTCTCCATCTATATTATATATTTTTCAACATGAAATGATTAAAAGGTACAAAGAAAAAAAACTTATTTGAGACAAGTAACCCCATTTACTAAAGTGCCTTCACGCCTTTTTCGAGATGAATAATAAAAATGAATCTTTTTCCAGCAGTGTCTTTTTAAGACTTGTGGTGGATAAAAAAACAACAACAAAGTTATGAAGAAAATAGTTAACAAGAAGAATTGGCATTTAAATTGTAATACAATTGAAAAATTAAGTTGCAGTACTGGTACGTTTGTAAGAATCAAGTACAGATATTTTACTCGGTATAGTGGATGACCATAGATACCTTACCTACTGATTTCAGTTTCACCCAATATATTTTACACCTAATTTGCGTGATCTTGATCTTGATGGGTTACGTCACGGTGGTACCAATTCTGGCTTGAATGCGATGGTGGTACTTAAAACATAGATTTCTTAAATACATATCTAGAAATATTTGGATTACCTTTCTTGATAGTTAGTCTATTATATAATATAAAATAAATTGTAAAATAGCTTTTTAATAAGAACCAGAATTCCTCAATAAATACAAGTCACGATTTAAGTAAAGTACATGTAAACCATTGAATATGCTTCTTTTTTCCTTAGTGATACCTTAAGAAGTAACATCACTGCTTTTCATCGGCGGTGGAATAGAGTTCAAAATTACCATATCTGTTGAATGTCATTGCCCAAAGTATATTTGATCGTTGAGTCCACATCTACATACTGGTAATGTTACCACAGAGAGGTTTAAAATATGTACTTGAACCAACTACAAGGTTTTCTTAATAAAATGGTGATCTATTTTGGAAAGTGAACCATGATGAAAAATTCTAGAAGAGCTTTCGATATCAATATATACAAACGAAAATATACAATGTACAGGTGCAACTTCAAAATAGATGCAGACCTATTTCGATTTCCTCCAATTTCAGGTCTTATCAGTATGCCTTGTATCTATATCTATCTATCTATATATAAATATATATATATATTGTCTTCGGGTATGTTTGCCCACATCTCTCTCTCTCTTTCCATATATATATATATACATATATTTGTGTAATATTGTGTATTCGTATCAAAAAGTGCTCAATGCATATAGCAGAGCAATATAAGATAAGATAAAACACGAAAAATAAGAACTGTGATTGCAACTAATAGTTTCACGATATTTCGATCATCAGGCAATAATGCTACAAATACTGTACATGCTTTTTATAAACAAATAAAGTAGGCGGCTCATCAAAAATATTAAAAAATTACAGGCGGTAACGTATTACAAGGTGTTAATATTCTGGGAAAGGAAGAAAGAAAGGAAGTCCCATGTGGATACGGTTTAAAATTAGTACAGAGTGGTTTACTTGCAAATTGGGTAAATAGGTGTTCGGCTGTTTGATCAGGAAAGGAGGTCCCATGCGGTTAGTCATTAGGTATGAAGTTGCGGAGGAGGAATTTGTTTTCGTGTCGGCATTTTGAAATGAGTTCTGATCTTTTGTTGACAAGTTGTTTTTTGATGGTGTATGTAAAAATGGACATTTTTTCAGTGAGACAAAGTGTTAGATATTATATATTACGTCATACGTGCCACGTGACACGTTCTCTCTATTGTTAGTTTTTCGCGCCATTTGTATATTTCTCTCATTCATGAATAGACTACGAACGAGACGAGACGCGCTCTAATCTCTGAGTGTTTTATACAAAGGAGGCATTTTTTTGTGCTGCTGTTGTAGTGGGGGGCTGATTTTAGGATAGACCAAGATATTTCGGGTGCTTTGGCTGATGATCGAAATATCGTGAAACTATGGAACGAAACTGTGGAATTAAGAAGTTTTGGGACTTAGAAACCCTTGGTATACGCGAAGAGAAACCTTTCGTCGAAGTTTACTCCGAATCGATTACACGCGACGAGAATCAACGCTATGAGGTAAATCTACCCTTCAAAGAAAATCATCCTATTGTATCTGACAATTTTGAAGTTAGCAAAAATCGATTGTTGAAATTGCATGCTAAACTAAGCAAAGACCCTGAACTTTTGAAACAGTATGACGATATTATGAAAGAACAATTTGAGCAGGGAATCATTGAACCTGCACCTGACACTGGCAATATAGGTGAAACGAGCTATCTACCACATCGCGCTGTTATTCGCAATGATAAACAAACCACGAAAGTACGCATTGTGTTCGACGCTTCTGCTAAAGATAAAGGGCCAAGTTTAAATGACTGTTTAATGAAGGGTCCACAGTTAACGCCACTCCTGTTTGATATTTTACTACGATTCCGTTCTCAAATAGTTGCTCTGTGTGCGGACATCGAAAAAGCTTTTCACCAAATCAGTGTTACGGAACAAGAAAGAGACTATTTACGATTTTTATGGTTTGATAACGTTTTCACAGATCAACCGACTATCGTTAGAAATCGCTTCGCTAGAGTGATATTTGGTGTAACGAGCTCCCCTTTCATCTTAAATGCTACTGTAAGGAAGCACGCTGAAAGTTACGATTTTGATCCTGAATTTGTGAACACTGTTATTGATTCCTTCTTCGTGGACGACTTTGTTGGTGGTAAAGAGAATGAACAAAAAGCTTTTGAACTCTTCAAGAAGCTTCAATTACGTTTTATGGATGGACACTTCTGGTTACGAAAATGGAGAACAAATAATGCAGAGCTTCGGAAACGTTTCGAATCCAACGCAAGTGACAATCACAACGAAAAGATCCTTGGTGTAATTTGGGATGACGTCAACGACAACTTTGTATTTGACCTCGAAGAGATTTACAATACTGCAAAGGACTTACCCCCGACGAAAAGGAATGTACTAAAGATTATTGCATCCTTCTATGACCCATTGGGACTCTTGCAACCTATTATTTCTACTATGAAAACTATTTTGCAGAAAGTTCACAAGGACACTGTGCTCTGGGACCAGGAACTTGAGGGTAGCCTAAGGGAGTCATGGTTTAGTGTTCTTGAGCAGCTTCATCAAATAGGGAAGGTCGAATTTGATCGTTGTGTCGAGTCTACGAATCTAGATAGCATTGTTGTTTCGAGAGAACTACATGGGTTCAGTGATGCCAGTAAGCAAGGTTATGGTGCATGTGTTTACATTCGTTCCATTCTCCAGTCAGGTGATGTTAAGGTTTCATTGTTGACTGCCAAATCTCGTGTCGCTCCATTGAAAGAGGAGACCATTCCACGTCTAGAGTTGTTAGGAAACTTGTTGCTTGCTCGACTTGTTGCCTCGGTGAAAACTGCATACCAACTTCCATTCCATAAAACATTCATGTGGACAGATTCAAAGGTTACACTAGCTTGGATAAGATCTAATAAAGAGCACAAAACGTTTGTACAAAATCGCTTGAACGAGATAAAGAAGATTACGAACGCCAACGATTGGTTCTACTGTCCGACGAAAGAGAATCCCGCCGATATCATTACTAGAACAGAACTTTGTAACCCAAGTACATCATTTTGGCAAAACGGACCTAGCTTTCTACACGAAGCCATTGAAATTAACGAACAATTCAAGAACTTCGAACAAGAATCCATTCCTGTGGAAGAAATCGCAGTGACGGTGAACACTGCCTCCAACGAATTTTCGGTGAGTAGCGTCTTCGAATTTCAGCGCTACAGCAGCTTCCGGAGGCTTGTGCGTGTCACATCTTGGGTACTTCGTTTTATCCGAAATGTACAGGCCAAGGTCAGACGTGAAAATCTGAACCTTGGTGTAATTCTCAAGCCAACGGAGTTGCAAAACGCAGAGTCATTGCTTATCAAAGCCAATCAAGAAGATTTCCATTTGCTATCATCGAGAGAACTAGACGAAAAGTTCAAACATCTCAACGTTAAAGTCGACGATAAAGGGATTTTTAGATGCTATGGCCGACTTGACAATGCTCCATTACCACTAGAAACTGTACATCCTATCCTATTGAATCGTAAACATTTATTAACTAAATTGATTGTTTTGCATTACCACGCTTCTAAAAAGCATATACTTGTTAAACAAACTCTCACGGAACTTAGATCAAAGTTTTGGATTTGTAAGGGTAGAAGTTATGTAAGAAACATCATAAGTAAATGTGTAACTTGTCGAAAGTTGCATGGGAAATCGTATCGATACCCAAGTAATCCACAACTGCCTGCTTTACGTTTAAGTGACGTCCGCCCTTTCTACGCAACCGGAGTTGATAATTTTGGACCGGTTTATCTCAAGACGATTTACGGACGAAATACTTGTTACAAGGCATGGGTGACTTTATATACATGTGCTTCATCTAGAGCTATATTACTTGATTTAGTACCGCAAATTGACTCTAAGTGTTTTGTACGCAGTTTCAATCGTTTAATCGCCCGTCGGGGATGTCCTGACCATATGATTTCGGACAATGGTAAAAACTTTGTTTCCATAGAGACTCAAACTCATATAGCTAACTCGGGTATTGAGTGGCACTTTAATGTTCCCTTGACTCCGTGGCACGGGGGGTTTTTCGAACGGTTAGTACGTAGTGTTAAAGAAATATTACGCAAAGAACTCGACAGAAGTAAACTTGATTTCGAGCAATTGTCTACAATTCTGTTGGAGATTGAATCTATCTTGAACAACCGTCCGCTTACTTACGTGTAATGTGTTACGCCAAATCACTTGTTGTTTGGAAGAAAGCTGAATTCAACTGCTCTGAATGCGAATGTATCAGTCGACGCTTACGAAATTATGAGTCATCAAATTGTCAGCGACGTAATTGACAGTTTTTGGAAACGATGGATCAAAGAGTACGTTGTCAATCTACGAGAAAGTCACCGATTTCAAACACAAAACCATCTTCAACCGACTCCCGAGAAGTCTGACGTTGTAATAATCCATGATGAAAATCAACCACAATCGACGTGGAGAATGGGTGTCGTCACAGAAGTTATTCGAAGTGTTGGAGACAACCAAATTCGCGGAGCAGTAGTGAGATCTACGACAGGATCCCTCCTAAAACGCCCTGAGAACAAGCTCTTTCCAATCGAGTTGGTGTGACATAATGATCATGCGATTAATGAAGTTCCTGAAAATACAGTCCTCACATCGAAAAGACAGGCTGCCGTCTTGGGCGATTTACGCCGAAAATATTTGTGCTAGTTTTTTTTGTGTATAGAAATATTGTGTGCCCTGCCCAATATTGGCGGGGAGTGTTAGATATTATATATTACGTCATACGTGCTACGTGACACGTTCTCTCTATTGTTAGTTTTTCACGCCATTTGTATATTTCTCTCATTCATGAATAGACTACGAACGAGACGAGACGCGCTCTAATCTCTGAGTGTTTTATACAAAGGAGGCATTTTTTTGTGCTGTTGTTGTAGTGGGGGGCTGATTTTAGGATAGACCAAGATATTTCGGGTGCTTTGGCTGATGATCGAAATATCGTGAAACTATTAGTTGCAATCACAGTTCTTATTTTTCGCATTTTATCTTATCTTATATATATATGTAAAGAGAAAGAGAAAGAGAGAGAGATATGTGGGCAAGTGACATGGATAGATGGATAGGTATAAACATTGGTAAAGGGTATTTGTGCAGTAGAAAATACAAGCTTTTTCCCATAGAAACGTCCAATAGAGAAATTTTCAAAGAAACATAACCGAGGACAAAATAATTTGGCTTATCACAGGCCTTTATAGACTTTAGAGGATATATATATTAAATGTTATTATAGCAAAGAGCAATAGAGACTTCGGCATTTTTTCCTGCAAAATATGTTGTTCATTCAGTTAACTTCCAGCAGTGGAGAGGAATAAATTTCTTAAAATTAAGTGAAAGGTTAGAAAATTCAAAGTCCATAACAACAGAACAAATTGACTATTAAGAGTATTAGGAAAATTATCTCATTGACCATATCCACTAGTTGTTTTCATTTTTAAAGTAAAAGAATGTGTTGTGGTTGCGTCACTAACATTAAAATTGGATCGAAAAAAAACTGGGTATAAACTAGGGACTAGAAGGTGACAAAATAATTGAATCTAAAAAGGCTGTTGTAGACGAGTTAGAAAATTGCTGGATAGATATGCGACGTGAATTTGTCAAAGTTACTGGTTAAGAAGTTAAAAAAATCCAGAAGCTGAAAAGACTGTTGAGGATGCTAATCTAGGATTCATGTTGGATGGAAAGAAAACGTTATGGTAAAGACACTGACTGGAAAGCTATAAATAACAAAACGTCAAAATGCCGTTGATGTGGGAAATAGAAAACATGGTTTTCATAAAATTACGGACTAGAAGGTAACAAAAATCACAAAACCTAAAATTAGCAGTTGTGTCCGGTGAGAAAACTATTCATATAGAATAAAAATGGACCTATGTATTGACACAGCAGTTGCTCTCAATCTGAAAAATTTATGCAATCTGAAATGAAAAGTTGTGGCTGTGAGAATAATCTTCTTAATGGATGAAAACGAGGCTTTTATTCATAATCTTTGGAGCTGGGATGCGAGAATATCACAGAAACACAAATTCCATTATAGTTGTGAGACTAAGAAATATTAAATAGACATAGGATTTTGCATTTTAATAGCCCTTATTAAAAGGCGACAATATCTCTGAGTCTGAAACTGCACTTGTGATTGTTGGACCAATGCTTATATCAGATAGAAATTAGAATGTGTTTGACATGGGCAATTATTTNCTCTCAATCTGAAAAATTTATGCAATCTGAAATGAAAAGTTGTGGCTGTGAGAATAATCTTCTTAATGGATGAAAACGAGGCTTTTATTCATAATCTTTGGAGCTGGGATGCGAGAATATCACAGAAACACAAATTCCATTATAGTTGTGAGACTAAGAAATATTAAATAGACATAGGATTTTGCATTTTAATAGCCCTTATTAAAAGGCGACAATATCTCTGAGTCTGAAACTGCACTTGTGATTGTTGGACCAATGCTTATATCAGATAGAAATTAGAATGTGTTTGACATGGGCAATTATTTAAAATTCGGTAATATGACAGAATCCTTAATAGCAATTAAGACTTAAGCTGAATAGAAATAAGACATTGATATTGCAATAAATCCCTACTAGAAGGCTGTTAAATCACAGAAAATGAATTTGCAGGTACCTTTGCAAAAGTCAGCCCCATATTATATTGTATTGTTGCTTTGTATTGGCGTAGCTAGCGGTTCGAATGCTGCAAAATCACAAACCGTGAAGTTGCAGGTCTGGTTGTAAAACTAAGATTCTTATCGGATAGAAGCAAGGCTTGGTGTTCATAAATTTGGTGAATATAATGCAAGAAATTCATTCAACAAAATGCAGCAAATAAGAATAACTTTAGTTCAAATTGTGTTTCTGAGGCTAAGATTTAAGCTGGCTTAAATAATAACGTTTTGTTCATATATTTAGTGATTAGAATGCAACAGACTTACAGAAAGTAAAATTGTATTTGAATTATTGCAAACAAAAATCACTTTGAATAGTAACAGGACATGCATTGGTCTAGATTCTGACTAAATGGCAACAAACACACCTGAAATTAATATTGGGTAGAAATAAGGCATTTTATTGACATTGTTAATTCGTAGAGTCTGAAAAAGTTACTCAACCAAAAATTGCAGTTGTGTTTGTAACCTAAGATTTATATGTGATAGAAATGAGATTTGCCATTCATAACTTTAGTAGCTCAGATGCTACAAAAGCACAGTTATCGAAATTTCTGATGTCTTGGTGAGACTAATATTTATATAGGATAGAAAAATCACATACCTGAAATATCAGGTAAGGTTGTGAGATTTAGATTTCAGTTGGGAAGAAAAAATATTTGGAATGAATAAAGTTTGTAACTGGAACTTAACAAACTCACTTGACCTGAAATTACGGTTGTGATTGTGAGACTAAGATTTATATTGAACAGAAATAAATTTTTCTGTTGACAAAGTTAGCGATTAGAAGGCAAAAAGATTACTGTACCTAAAATAAGAATTGTGAATGTAAGACAAATACTGTTATTGAATAGAAATAAACATTTTTATAGGTATAATGATTAGAATACGACAAAATTACTGAAAATGAAATTCCAGCTTTGGTTCTACGATTAAAAATTTCTATTTGATAGAATTACGGCTTTCTGTTGACAATGTTTGTACGTGGAATACGATAAAATCACAGAACTACAAATGGAATGTCGCTGTCACAATATGATTCATATTGGATAGAAATAAAATGTAGATTTGAGGAAGATCCTAACCAGTACGCAACAAAATCTAGGAACTTAAAGTTGCAGTTGTGATTGTAAGTCTCAAATTTCTATTCAACAATAAAAGGCTTGGTATTGAAACAGTTAGTGATTAAAATATGACAAAAGTACAGAAACTGGTATTACAACTTTGTTACTGAGACTAAAAATTCTTATTGGGACATTAATTAGTGTACCACAAAAATCGTGGAAATTGAAATTGCAGTTGTGGGTGTGAGTCTAGGACCAAGATTTATATTGGAGAGAAATAAGACATTTTGTTAAAGTAGTTTGTGATTAGAATGTGACAAAATTTTAAAATCTAACTTCAAAGTTGTGGTTCTAACAAGATACATATTAGAAAGAAAAACGGGTTTAGTTGATATATTAATAAAAATAAAAATAAACCAGCAAACCTAAAATTGAAGTTGTGATTGCGAGACTAAGATTCATATTTCATACAAAATAAGGGTTTTGTATTTTTCTTGTTAGTGACTAAAATGCAACAGAATAACAGAGCGTGATATTGCATGTTCGATTATTACATTAAGATTAATATTGGTTCAAAAAATAACTTGCAAATGATGAAGTAAATAATTATTTTCTTCATCATTTGCATCATTTTCTCATTACTTAACCAAAACAAAAACTTAACTATTATAATAATCATGTTAAATATTTATTTTGGTTAACTTATTGACTAGAAAGCAACCAAATAACAGAACCCAGATGTGAATAAATAGCTGTTACAATCGCTTTTTATTGCAGGCAACAGCGGTCGCTTAGTTTTTGTGTTATTAAATTTGGCTTTGAATTAAAATCTGTAAGACACTTTCCAAATTGGCTTTTTAATTCCAATACTTGTATAATTAGGAGAGGTTATAAAAGATTTAACTATCGTTTTAAATATTCGACTGAAGAGATTGTGTACCTCAAATTATATCTATGAATTTTCATTGCTCATTATAATTATTCAATTAACTCTTTATTGTAAAGATTGTGGTTTGAATTTGATTTTTCTGCCATATGTATAAATCCTGCTTTACAGACTTAAGGCATATGTCATTTTTGAATTTTCAGTTATCCATGGCAACTAATACATCTTTAATTTTTCGCTTCAAAGTCATTGACATATCTTTTGGTAGTGCTGGAGATAACAAATACTCAGATGTAAAGAGATAGTGTTTTAATCGGATCGAAGCTTGAGAATATAATATCATACAAATTAGAGAGCAGATGGATTGTAATAAAGTCGGGTTATTGCTATTGAATTTGACTAATTGTAATAGATGAAGTTTTATACCATTTTTACATTTGTCATCCAACCTGGTCAAACATTTCAAGCAATTTTTTCAACTACGATTTGGATGTGGTTGTCTTTACTTTGTACAAGGACTTTGGAGATCATCAACTATAGAAATATGAACGCAGTTGTGTGTAATTTTGTATTTTACGTTATTTTGCATTATCTTTATTATTATTATAGCAATTTTTATTACTTTTGTTTTGAATGATGTGCAAATCTATTTCCTAGGAATAGCATAAAATAAACTATTGTAAATTGGAAATATGACATGGAATTACAACTTTTATTACTAAGAGTCAAATGTATGATATTTTTGTTAGCTATTAACTTTTCTTCCTTAAGCTGAATGTTTGTTGTGAAAAAAACATCCAATGTAATTAAAGCTGAAAAGTTTATCTATAATTACAGCTTTTTATCCTTCTACAATATTTATATTTTTAAAAATTCTGCTTTAGGTGGTGGACCTTAAATTGCATTAAAAAGCAAGAATATTGAATTTTTGAAATATTGCATTTTTGAAAATATTAAAAGTTAAATTTAAAGAAACCAGTAAAATAGTAAAAGAATATTGACGAAAATGTTTTACAAAGAATCAATTCACAATTGAAAAAATTTATAAATCATTTTCATAGGCAATTTTGAATTGTAAATTCCAGTTTTTGTAGTTGATCAAAATACCATGATATCAAAACATGCAATTGTTTTATTATTTTGATTCTAAAATGTGATTTTACACAGCACGATAAACATCTGAAACATTAAAACAGTTATGACCTTCATCAAATCTGTTTTAATCAGAATACGTATTGACAGTTTGGCTTGAATTTTCCCTTCACAATGAAATTCTTTTGGGAACGTCAATGTTTGAATATATATACAAAAAGTGAAACACAAAAAGTAAGATATGTAATTGTGACTAGTAGTTTCATGATATTTTGATCATCAGACAATAATGCTACAAAATATTTTTTGCAGCTTACATAGATGGTACAGGCAGATTTATCAAATGTAAAAAGGGACAGTGGATTAAAAAATAATGGGCTTACTTTTTGAGAAAGATAAAAAAATCATTATGTTTAGTACTTTAATTTGGTGTTGCTAACCAATTTCACTGGTCAACAAACAATCTTCATCAAGGATGTTTATGTGTGTCCGATACAGTTTTTGATGCTGATTTCAAGTCTGCAGTCCGTTTTTCAATAGCACGTCCCGTTTTTAAGATGATTCGATTTACTGATTTTAGGTTTTCGTAGACTTTTGTGGGGTGCTGGGGGTGGGCGAGTGGGTTGTAGGATTATTAGTTATCTAATGGGATATGTAAACCTGAGTACATATTTTTCATCTTAAAAATTATTCCTTGATGTCTCTACAAGCTCCAAGAGTCAGCGGTGGTGTCGTTTCTAATTCTGTTGGTGTACCTGCCAGCTTTAGCGACTCGCCTTCAGCCCTGTTCGTGCTTGAAAAACGACAACGTTCATTTCACATTCTCTTGAAGAGGTTTCAGAGTGTACTCTTCTTGTTATTTAGCCTCAGGAAGGGCGTCTGACTTGAAGAAATAAACCCTAGCATATCACATCAGGGTGAGCACACACAAAAACCCCTATGACAGAAATGGCTTGATGTAAATGAAAACGATACATAAGTCCCATTTAATATCAACAAAAGAACCCAATATGAAATCAAATATATTTTTCAGTGCATAACTGATCTGATAAAATTTATCTTGGACTTGAACAAAGGTTTATTTGTATCTAATGCAATTTCTGCAACCATTTCATCATCTAAATTTAACCAATATCGATTTGGAAGAGCAAGACAAGTCATGGGCATCGCACGTTATCTGCACATCCTGCTCGAGTGGGCTACGAGACTGGTACAACAAGAGGAAGACATCCATGTCGTTCGCCATTCCCAGGATTTGGAGAGAGCTCTGTTATTTTTGGATCACAAATCAGAGAAAAATGATAAGGCAATGAACTACAAGGAAGGTATAGAAACTCTTTTGGAATGCTACACAGCAATGGGATGTCGCATGTCACTGAAGGTTCATTTACTGGATTTCCATCTTGATTTTTACCCGGCGAACCTTGGATCAGTATCAGATGAATATGGCTAGCGATTTCACTAGGATATAAGTGCTATGGAGAAACCGTACCAGGCTTTCTGGAATGACAGTATGCTAGCAGATTACTGCAGGACACTATACCGTGATCAACTAGATCAGGAGTATTGTCGGACGTCCAAGTCGCAGCGCTTCTAACTTATTGTGTGTTCTGTAAGTACTCAAATTCTTGATAACTGCGGTCTTTCTGTACATTTTCTTTAGAAACATATTGTTCTTTAATAAATAAAAATTAAATCTTTTTTATTTGATCTAATCTAACATTACAGATGTTCTATGTCTCTAGGTTTAATTAAACTGTAGTAGAAAACTTGAATATAATCATATATATGTATATGTATATATATGATTATTTTTACATTTTTCTTAAGGAGAACATTTTTTTTATTCTGCAATTGAAGCTATTAATTGAAAATAATAATGTTCATCTGACTGTGACGTGCAGAAAAGTCTAACTAGGTTGCATATATGCTAACGATACAAAATATCATTATCAGTTGGTATTCTTTATCTTATTTGTCTCTTAGGTTTATTAGTCTATTCCATATTTATTTCTTGTATGTAACCAAACTAACTTCTTTCACATCTTAGGAATTCCATTAGTTTAGGAAAATTCAAAATTCAAAATATATTAGCGGCTATGTTAACAAATTTCATACCATTTTTACAATATCCATAAAATGTTATATCTGACTTGATGAATTCTGACATTTTATCAACACCCAGTCAACACCCATTTGCCATATATGTAATGTCATTAGTGACATATGTAACGACATTACTATGAGGTATTCTTTTATACAAGGAATAAATGTCTCCATATCTAGCATAACTTATGCTATTAAATGCATGAAACACAGCTTGATTTATGTGGGAAACAGTACCCGTCAGTTACACCAGAGAATTAACTCTCACAGACCAGATATTAGAAAATTGTTACATTATCTATGAGTTGGTACGACACTTCAAACATAGAAAAAATTATATTTTGAGAAGGATTCCAAGGAATATATGTATTGGAAAATAATTTTAAAGGTAGTTTTGCTACTTTTGATTTTATTTCGATATTTTTTCTTTGTTTCTTTCCTTTCTATTTATATGTATATATATACATATATACATATATACATATATACATATATACATATATACATATATACATATATACATATATACATATATACATATATACATATATACATATATACATATATACATATATACATATATACATATATACATATATACATATATACATATATACATATATACATATATACATATATACATATATACATATATACATATATACATATATACATATATACATATATACATATATACATATATACATATATACATATATACATATATACATATATACATATATACATATATACATATATACATATATACATATATACATATATACATATATACATATATACATATATACATATATACATATATACATATATACATATATACATATATACATATATACATATATACATATATACATATATACATATATACATATATACATATATACATATATACATATATACATATATACATATATACATATATACATATATACATATATACATATATACATATATACATATATACATATATACATATATACATATATACATATATACATATATACATATATACATATATACATATATACATATATACATATATACATATATACATATATACATATATACATATATACATATATACATATATACATATATACATATATACATATATACATATATACATATATACATATATACATATATACATATATACATATATACATATATACATATATACATATATACATATATACATATATACATATATACATATATACATATATACATATATACATATATACATATATACATATATACATATATACATATATACATATATACATATATACATATATACATATATACATATATACATATATACATATATACATATATACATATATACATATATACATATATACATATATACATATATACATATATACATATATACATATATACATATATACATATATACATATATACATATATACATATATACATATATACATATATACATATATACATATATACATATATACATATATACATATATACATATATACATATATACATATATACATATATACATATATACATATATACATATATACATATATACATATATACATATATACATATATACATATATACATATATACATATATACATATATACATATATACATATATACATATATACATATATACATATATACATATATACATATATACATATATACATATATACATATATACATATATACATATATACATATATACATATATACATATATACATATATACATATATACATATATACATATATATATTTATACAAGGTAAAAAGTATTTCCTTCATTTGATTGTAAATGTCTAACTTTGTGCTATCACTCTTTCGCAATGAAATTTTTTTAAGTAAATGCAGCTCGTACATCCGGAAGATTTAAAGGTACTAATAGATACAAACAAGTGAGTTACAGGTGTCATAAAGGAAGTTGAATTACGTATGAACGTCTTATTCCCATTTTTGAGAACACTGCAGCATTTCCAGGATTACTAGAAAACAAGTAAAGTCCTATCATAAAAGAAGATTAGCGGGAGGATTTAAAAACATGTAATCAATAATTCTTAATACGAAAATTTTACAGTTTGAAATGTAAAACCTATCAGCATAAGTCTGTCCTCATTCTAGCCCATTGAATTTTGGCAAATTGACAGGACAGTGTAAAAACGAAGATAGTGAGTAAACTACAATTGCATCAAGAGCCTGGAAAAGTATCTAATGAACAAATTGATAGGTAAAGTGTTTTAATGGGTAAAAAGTGTTTTTACATCAAGAAATAAATTTTGATAGTTTAATTCCTATTTATAAGCATTTTATTATTATAATTTATAATAAATAATTTATATAGCATCAAATTTCAATTTATTTCGAGTGAAACTGGAGTGTGGCAGGCAGGGCTTTTTCAATACTGGAGGGAAGAGGGAATCTCCTTTAAGTTAAGGAAAAAACAAAGACAAAATGACAGTTTGAAAAAAGCTATTTAAAGGGTGTAACTAATTTATTACTTTTTGAATTTTAACGTATTTTTCCCATACGTGTTCACAACACTTTAGCAAATTTTATTTCTTATACTTCTTTATCTTTTTCATTTAAAAGCTGATAATATTACTAAAGGAGAAGAGTGAGAATTAGATATAAGTACAAAATGTGTGTGCATCGAACTAGGTTGCATTTTGCATATCTCATACACTGCATATTGCATATTGTGCAACTATATCTTTCACTTGAATGGGTCATCATTTCTTCAGGCCTTTTCATATTTTTAATGCGAAGAGTATATAGCATTTTATATTGCATATAGATATACTGTGAACATTAATTTTTTTACCCCATGCAATAAATATTGGACTATTATATAGTGAACCTCATATCTGAATGTCTTTTATGCACTTTGTAGGTATGAACTGGCTCCCACACAAGTTACTACACAGGTAGAAAGCATTATGGGTACAAACAGTCAAAAATAAACAAACCACCCCCTTAAATAAATCACTCGCTAGGAAACATTTTCTATTATCTTATTTTCATCAAGGTGTTTTATTTCATTACCCTGGTGGTATTTGCCTCTTTGCATTTCAAGGACTCAACGCTTAGACATCCCAAATTCATAGTATTTGAAGTACAAATTAAACTCAATAAAACTCTTATAATCATCATTGTCATTAACGTTATTAACATTGCCTACATATTACCTTGAAAATATTACTAAAAGACTGGCTCATAAATTAAACGCGTTAAAGAGGAAAAGTGACTGCTGACGGTTTATCCTACTTCTAGGGGTTTCCCTTACATGTGTGTGGTTCCATTAATGAAAGTTTATGTCATTCCTTGAGATTGGTTGTAAGTTTATTGTTATTATTATTATTATTATTATTATTATTATTATTGATCTTTATTGTTTTCTCGGCATTAACGTTAACAAATGGTTAACTGCGGAATAGTAGGTACGTCCATTGGGGTCAGGAATTTAGTCCCTTTCTTAAGAATTTTGCAGCTCCTAACAGACAAGCTTTCAGAAACAGTTCTGTGCTCCATTATTTCGTAATTATATTTGGCCAGGTACGGAAGGCCTTTCCAATTGTATTTTTAACTCCAATGACTATTGTTATAATGTTGACTTCTCCTGCAATTTTTATTCTTGTGATATTTCTCTTCAAAGTTCGTTCTTTTGGCTATTAAGCAACCTCTTGCTGCTGCACTGGCTTAATCAATTACCACAGCAGACAGTAGCCTTTTATTTGCTAACAATAAAAGAGTAAATAATATTTTTAAATTGAAAAAGTGCAATCTCTCTTTTCTGCTCCTGATATATCTTAACTGTGTATTATTTCTTTTTCGATGTTCTTCACGAAAAGCAATATCCACATATTATTGCTAGCTTGCCATTCTCTATGACAATTACAATATTAGGTCTCTTGGTTATCAATTAAGAGGTAAACTAGTTAGTCAGATCCCCTAACCGCAACTGCCCATATCATAATAAAGGTACTTTTTTTTCTCCAATTAAAATTTGAATATGGGAATTTTTAAATAACAATCTTAACAGAAAGCTTCAACTACAATTTTTAAAATAAAGCAAATTACCTTTCTACTTTATCTTAAAAATTATTTATAAATTTATTTATTCATTTATAAATTTATTTATTTATTTATTTATAAATATATTTATGTATTTATTTATAAATTTATTTATTTATTTATTTATTTATAAATTTATTTATTTATTTATTTATAAATTTATTTATAAATTTATTTATTTATTTATTTATTTATTTATAAATTTATTTATAAATTTATTTATTTATTTATTTATTTATAAATTTATTTATTTATTTATTTATAAATTTATTTATTTATTTATTTATTTATTTATTTATAAATTTATTTACTTATTTATTTATAAATTTATTTATTTATTTATTTATAAATTTATTTATTTATTTATAAATTTATTTATTTATAAATTTATTTATTTATTTATAAATTTATTTATTTATCTATAAATTTATTTATTTATTTATAAATTTATTTATTTATTTATAAATTTAAAGTTCAAAAACCCCTAAGCGAAGAAAAGTTTAAGGCAGGGGAAAATATTATACACTTTGCCATATTAGATGACATGACATTGTGGTAGAGTTTTATTTCAAAAAAAGATCCACTGTCTCAGCCAATCATATTGTTTACATTTTACCGAGAATTCAGCCGCTTCATATTAGATTCTAAACAAAAATTAATTTTATTGCAAATGATTTTAAAGCAAGACCAAAACCAACTGTCTTTTTCACTCCTGAACAAAATTAGACTCGGTGCCAATTATTTGGAATTTCTTTCCTTTAGAATTTTGGAGCATAAAATAACGGACATTTTATCTGGGCTATATAACTTAAGTTCTAATCTTTTTTTGCTATTTTAAGAAATTCTCTTTTGGTTACGGAAAGAAAAATATATTTTCTTGAGAAGAAAAAAAAAGACGATTATTACCTTCATTGCAAAAGATAAGAATTTTCCATAATAAATAATCCACACAATATGAAGTTCTGATAATCTCAAGTATTTAAAAGCTTTATTATACAAACACATTCCATTAAGCCACACCTATTTTGTCCCGCAGGGACAAGTGTTAAGTACATCTGACCACAATTTTTCATAACAATTATATGCTTGTAAGCTTCTTTGTGCTATCGTGGCATAAAGTTCAGGGACACTAGCTTAAATTTAGCAATAGTAATGAGGAAGAAAGGTTTGTGAAAATTTTAGTGAGATTAACAGAATAGCATAAAATGTGTTGGCATCTACTGAAATGAATGAAGAAATTTCATCGGTTCTAAATTTACAGAAAATGACAGCGCTTTGTATTCAAGATAACTCGTTTGCAGATGTACAGTCCTGGTATGGTGAAATTGTGAAAGAATTAATATGTCAGCTTTAAATAGATAAAAATAGGATAGCTTGAGTATATGTAGCCTTGAGAACTTCGATCAGAAAATATCATTTTGTTTGTTTGTGACAGATGCATTGAAATATTATTTTACATGAGCTATGTTATTTGCCATGAAAAATAATTGAGACATAACGTTGCTCTGTTACCAGGTTTTCTTTAAACTTGTCTTATGTCAATATTTTGGCTTTTATTTGTTTTTTAAATGTCTAATAAATGAGTTCTTTGTTATCATCCAAAACTTCTTATCTGTAAACCTTTCAATATAGTACAGTTTGTTTGGAAATGAATAACCTTTTATTCATTTTTTGTTTTTTTTCAAGGGGAAACTGGAAAAATTGGAGCACGTGGTGAAGTAGGCAGGGTAGGAAAAGATGGAAAACGAGGTCTTCCAGGTTTGTATGATGGAATTGTGTTAACATTTTCTGCAATATTCAAGAAATTAGGAAATCGTCTTTAACAAATGACACGTGTATGAACCTAAACGATACACAGTAAAAGACTGATTTTATGTCTCTAACTTATACAAAAATCTGAAATTAATAACTTATCACTAAGCATCGAGCTTCGATCCAAAACGGAAAACTGAGGGGATTGTAATAGTTAAGCATATTCCCAATCTACAATTGAACTGAATATTAATATTGGCTAAAAATGTTTTTTATTCGAAGATTTTACATACCGACGTACACATTAGATACTGATGGATTAGTATTTTACACACTTAAATAAATCCGGATTTGTCAAGGGGAATTACTAAGATCACTTTAATGTAAAAATTTGGGAACAACTGAATAATATTGAAGAAACACTTGTTTTTTGAGGTTTTGTCTTCTAAAGCAAACAATTATCATATTTAAAAAATACAATTGTACATAGGTCCTTGCATTATAACGAATATATTATAAAAAGTAGGAAAAGAAATCAAAGATTTTGATGAATAAACACTTATTTCTGTCCAAATGTTAAGTACATGCCTCTTATTTTTGACACACGTTTTCAACAACTGTATTTGAAAATTACTGGTATGCATTGTAGGTGTTAAGGCTCATTGCAATTTACTAATTTCTCCAAAGTGGAGGAGTACAGATCTCTGTTTGATTAGCAGATTTGTTACTGTGCTGCAGGCAAAGTTTCTCTTTGATCTGAATAGAGAGCGAGAGGGTAATAAGTTTGTAAATGCTTGTTGAACTTGCCAATGAGTTTACACTTTTTTTTCTACTATCGTTGGTTTAAAACGAAACTCAGTGAAAGAGATCTGCACTGAGCTATGTCCAGCCTCTCTTTTGGCTTTAATGAAATACTTAAACAATGACGTTACGGAAACAGATAGCNAGCAGATTTGTTACTGTGCTGCAGGCAAAGTTTCTCTTTGATCTGAATAGAGAGCGAGAGGGTAATAAGTTTGTAAATGCTTGTTGAACTTGCCAATGAGTTTACACTTTTTTTTCTACTATCGTTGGTTTAAAACGAAACTCAGTGAAAGAGATCTGCACTGAGCTATGTCCAGCCTCTCTTTTGGCTTTAATGAAATACTTAAACAATGACGTTACGGAAACAGATAGCTTTCGAAGTGTTGATTTCCTTTTCCAGTTTAACTGTCTGCTACCTGAAAATAAAAAAATTTATAGATAAGAAAATGTGTAGCAATACGACAGACTGCAAACATTATAATTTTTATTACATAAATGACTACATAATATTCTCGAAAGAACGGAACATTCCAGATTTTTAAATCTGTTTGTTACTGTAGGGGAAACTACAAACTCTGGAGGTGTCAAATATAAATAATATATTTGGATAATAAAATCCTCTTCCGTAGATCAACTGCAGAAACTGATAGCCTACTTTCTTCATAACATCAGCAAAGCAATTCTAACTTACAATCTCTTTCAATAAAACAGACACAGGTATTCATTAACAATGAATATCTGTGCAATACTTTATATTTACTATTATTGAGAGTGTCTAAGAAACGTTAATCTAGTTTAATTTTTTCTGAAAATTAATATCAAATTATTTTAAAACTAGTCCTGTTAAATTGCAGATATCGAAAGTCACTGTTATATTTAAGGAGTTAAGGACAGTTTTGAAGGACAGGAATATGAAAGGAATACCACGAGAAATCATTTCAGATGTTGGAAGGATCTCGGAAGCAAGTGTAAAATCCCAATTAACCTATTTGGCAAGTGCGATTTCCAAATGAAACTTAAGTGACGAAAATCGAATAATTCTAAATCCAAATGCAATTGAGTAGAACTAAAGATGACTAGAACAGAGCTGACAGAAAAAAGCACTTCCAATCATTGTACTTCAATTAGGAAATACAAACTATTGTTAAGACGCCTCCAATTAGAAAGTGTCATTAGAAACACGTTTCCACACGAAACATGTAGAAACGTGGTCAAGCACAAATACGCGATGTTGTGCCAGAGCCATTAGGTGTTTTTATAAAAGAACTTTGATCTAATACGTAGAGTTGCTAAGTTATAAATTGTGGAGGCTCATAACTACACAACTAACAAACGTCCCGGCTAAACTTGTTATAAAAAGGTGTTTGCCCAAAAAACGTTATCATTCGGTACAGTTAGGTACTTGAGAGGAGCCTCTAGTGCAGTGATATCTACTTCAAATAATCTTCTTCTTTATATTAGAAGTTTCCTTCACATATCTTTACATTAATGTTCTTTCTACTAGGCAAATGTGACTGTTTGCTACTGAGGAACATAAGTGGACCAGTTGGCCCAGTAGGTCCACCAGGGAGTCCTGGACCGCCAGGAGAATCGGTAAGTACCAGCGTGTGTTGTCAGCTGATTTAAAAAAATATAAAAAATAAATATTTATTATTATATCTATGAAAGAAATGGTAGAATTATATCACTTGCCAATTTTTAGTCAAATAACAAATAACCAGGCCTGTACATCCAATAAACACTGATCCACGAGTTTTCTACTTCCAGACTATGAATAGAAAAGAACTGACCATTAATAAATTTTTAAGCGAATCATCGTACATCATGATAGTCACAATATTTTGTGATTTTTAATTAAATCGTTGCAAGAGGAGGGAATTGTTCTAACATTTTTCGGATAAGTATGCTTTTAAAATGTAGTTTGGAGTCTTAACGCTTCTCAGCTCTTTGGCTAAGATCAAGTGTAGAGCTCTGGTCTCTCCTTGGTCAGGGCTTTGGCAATAGGGCCCAACCATGCAGGATAGAGGTCTCGAGATGCTTGAGGCTTGGCTGAAGAGCAACCCAAGAGAAAGGGCCTTCCAATGGAGGGTCCTGGAGAGGCGATCCCTATGTTTTGCATTTTATTTTATCTTGCGTTCTTTCTGTCCCACTTTTTCTTGATCTGTTGCTTCCTTTCGGGTCTTTCACAGATGAATATCTGTAAAAGACAAAAATGGGCACACTGTGTACCAGAGGTTCCATCAATGAAATACCTAGTTTGTAGCCTTAACAGATATATTACATTCATTAATTTCCATTTATACTATAAAATTGGTGCCTTGTTTTATTAGTTAAGACATCATAAATTAAAAGAATTATACCTTAAAAACTGAACTTGAAAAAACATTGAAGGCAACAAAACATCTTTCTGAAACCCCTCAAACCTTATTTAATGTTAAATGAGTACCATGGTAACGAACTATCAACAAATTAAAGGATGTCAATGCAATTTAATACCTTTTAAAAAATTAACAGTTTGAAGTCTATAGATTTTAGTTTTTATAGTCAACATCTAAATGACAATTTTTGAAGTAACAATTGCTTTTTAATCTTTATTATTAAATTACTCTATGAATGCTTAAATCCGTGGCGCATTGCTTTGCTACCCAGCTGTGAAACAAAAAGTATATACATGAAATTAGTAGCAATGTGACCATACACCTATTGAATACAATAACTGCAGAGGAATTATTTTTCTGCAACTTGAGAAGAAAGTATATAAAACGATAGCTGACATAAGACCAATTGTAATGTTTGGGAGTTAAATTTTGTCAGGAAAGGAACAACTAATGTTATTTCTGTAACGCCTCAAATCTAGCATTGGAGGGAAATAATTTAATGCAGCCAACCTTTAGAGACCTTGAGTAGGCCAATGATTGCATACCAAGGAAAGTAATAAATTAATATTTGGGGAAGAGCAATGTCACTGGCATGTTGGTATGGATAGTTCAAAGCCTGTGCCCGAACTGCCGAATTACTGTTCAGTGTGCTGGTGAATTCACAAAATCATTCAAGGTAGGATCGGAGATCAATGGCATATTTTTTCTCTAACCTCCCATCTATTCGCCATTGTAATGGATACCATTCCTTTCAGGAGCCTGATTTGGCTTATCAGAGAGTTTGCTATACAGGGATTGCATAGTTATTAAAGCAAGGATTGAAAAAAATTACCAGTAAAACGTAAATGTCTAGTGGAAAGCGACGGAAAGTAATAGGTGATTTACAAAAGGTTTAAAGTTTAAACAAACTAAAATGTTCTGTTACTTGAGGTAAGTACTGTCAAACCAGAGAGGTTGTAGAGAGGAGTAAGTGTGAATGTTTACGAAAAAGAAAATGGGATTTAACTAAAGGTCAATATATATATATATATTATAATTTATATATATTTATATATGTAATATATATATATATATTTATATCAGTTTACAACTGATTCTGATGTGTGAAGTAAAGTAGCAGCACTTAAAAAAGCAAAAGCAAAAAATCCCTTAGTACAACTGAAATGCGAATTTCAGGAAGGATGTGAAAAATTTATTTACTGGAACACCTTACAAATGTGGTCATTGCAAGAATTGTTATTGTTGCCACTGTAAGCATCATGTTGAGAGAGGCAAGTGTCAGTTGTTTGAACTATGTCTTGAGACGAGAGAAAGAAAGCTGAAGTAAGCCAGCATTAATGCCACCTGTCAATGGAAAGCGAAATAGAGAAAAGCAGAAGATCATATGGAAGAGTGTAATTAAGAAGGATATAAAGAGCATGAAAGTAATGCTGACGTAATGACAGACCTGTGTCTTGTAACGAGAAATCTGTCAGAGGAGAGACCATACCTGATTATTGGAAAAGGAATAAAAGAAAATGAAGAAAAAGAAAAACAAGATTAAATCAGAATGCTTGCAGAAACAAAGTCAAATAAAAGAGGCGAATTTAATATAATTATGATTTAACTCGTTTTAATATGTCTGCATTGTTTGCTGTAATGTAATAATGAACTGTATTTAGCATTGGTGGCAATGGAAATCTATTGCAGTTCAAAATGAAAAAATATTCATTAATAACTGTTATGGTTTTAAACTTTGGTGCTTGCCTACAACTGCAGGTCCAGTAGATATATTATCTGCCAGGCACTTTGAGTGATAGGATTAGTACTATAATTGTTTTTAAGTAAAATACATTTGAGTAGCATCGCCTAAATATTGTGTTAAAGAAGTTGTAGTAGTGGTAGTAGTACCAGCAGCAGCACCAGGAATAATACATAATTTTCTTAGTCTTCCTCAGGTCTCCAGAATTTTTTCATCTCAATTATGTGTAAACTACCCTAAAATCTAATCTAGTTTTGTTGCATGGTACTCATCATCTTTGTGATGGTTTATATTACTTTACTATACCAGAATTCCATCCTTTAGAGCACTATACTAGACCTCTTTATTCTCGGACATCTTGCATCTTCCATATTTTCTAAAGTCACACATTTTCCGTTGTTCATTTGTCTAGCCTTTATTTTTTTTCCAATATGCAAACTTTAAAAAAATCTTTTTAGCCTACTATTTCTACTTTTTCTTTATTTATATTGTACTTTTTTCAGCTGAAATATTAAAAGTCTCATGCAGCGCCCTGTCTTAAATATCCCAAACCTTCTGATGTTTTTCATTCTCATTAACATTATTTCAGATTCACTTAAAAATTACAAGTAGGAATACTTTTCTTTTATGTCTTTGTTAAATTATTTCCAAGCAACTCTTCAAGTACAATCTCATAAAAAAACTTATGTTATTCTAAGCCTCGATAACTTACTTCAACATTATTATCATATTTAGCCATGTAATTCAATTGAATCGTATTTTGAAATACAAAATACCCATAAATATACCACTTCCATTATCTATTTTCCTTTATATGTTAATGTGTGTTTGATACTCTACCGTCCACAGATTTTTCTCACATCATAAAACAATTAAAATTGATCCAACTTCAGTTTTTCTCTTTCGAGTAAATTATTATTTCCCTGTATTTTTTCCTTTCGTTACTGGCGCTACAAATAGTGACACCTTTATAGAAGGGTCTATGTTATACAACGAATGAAATTTCATCACAATTAAACCTTATGCGATATAAATGTAAAATGCTGGATGGAATTACATTGAAGGGGAAAGTAAGCGAGTTTATCTGTGTTTAGTTTAAGCACGAAATGACACTTCAAACAATAGAAAATGACTCTTTTATTTAAGTCAATAAAAAAGTCAATAAAATTTCTATTTACAGTTCCGATTTGCAGGTAATTTGAAATTTTTGTTATTTTCAGTTTCAACACATTTAAAAGAAGAGAATATATATATATATATATATATATATATATATATATATATATATATATATATNAATGAAATTTCATCACAATTAAACCTTATGCGATATAAATGTAAAATGCTGGATGGAATTACATTGAAGGGGAAAGTAAGCGAGTTTATCTGTGTTTAGTTTAAGCACGAAATGACACTTCAAACAATAGAAAATGACTCTTTTATTTAAGTCAATAAAAAAGTCAATAAAATTTCTATTTACAGTTCCGATTTGCAGGTAATTTGAAATTTTTGTTATTTTCAGTTTCAACACATTTAAAAGAAGAGAATATATATATATATATATATATATATATATATATATATATATATATATATGTATATATATGTATTGGCAAATAAGGGAATTATTAGTATAATTCGTCAACAAAACGATGAAATTTATTTCTACAAAAAGAGATTCAAAAGAAAACGGCAGAACTCGATAATATTTCTTTTGTATTGCGCTTTGAACATTTAAATTTCGTCCCAGGAAATTTTCATAACAAAGAAATAGAAACCTTTCAGATAGCCAACCAGAACAAATTAGACAGATTGCTTTATTATCAAATGCTTGCAAACCATTCTTCAGAGCTTGATATCTTTTTACAGAATTGATTGCCAGGTTTGAACTTGTACCTGAGAGGAAGATATTACCTTGTGGACAATGAAGAAGTGTGTGATAAACTAATAGACGCAGGCCTAACTTTCCTTCAGCATTAATTCCCTAAAATTCCGTTTTCTCAATCAGTAGCTGCTTTGAATCAAAATGATCTATTCTTAACCAACGACCACATGATCTCCCCAACAAAGAGAGTTCATATTTCTTTTGCTTTTACTGGTACCATAAGTTTAAATAATGTGGACGCATTCTTCATCGTCAATACAACACAATGATAAATGATTATCTTTAACTGATGATGAGAATGATGATGAATATTTTAAGTAGAATTACTATTATTACTATTATATTGGTATCGCACACTAAGTTATGATCGTAAATCGCTAGTGGAGTTTATTGAGGCATGGTGTCAGCAAGACTCCTCAATCCTCAAGGACTTTCCGAGATACCCTGGCAGACTGAAGTAACGTAGTTTTCTGCAGATCGACTATTCTTGTTTTCAACCCACGTTCTCCTAACCACTTTTTAAAATATTTTGGTGGGGTACCCAGAGCTCATATAATGATCGGAATCACCTTTATCGGGGTGTCCCATAGCTTCTTTAATTTCCTGGTTAAATCTTGATATTTTGAAGTTTTTTCCGGCTCCTTTGCAATTACTCTAGAATCGTAAGGTACTGTAAAATCTATAACATTACACTTTTTGTTGTCTTTATTGACAACAATCACATCAGGTCTACGTGCCTCAATGATATGATCAGTTTGGACATTAAAGTCTCACAATATTTTGCACTTCTTATTTTCAATTACTGCTTGAAGATTGTGGTCATACCACTTAGGAGAGACTGTTGTTTCATTAACTTTACACATTTCCCAGTGGATTCTTTTACCAACACAATCATGCCTCCTTTTATATTCTCTCTTTGCAAGCTTAGGGCATTCGCAAAGTATATGGCTGATCGTCTCATCACTCTGGTTGCACATTCTACACTTGTTGTTTCTTTGGCTTTTGTCAATTGTTGTTTTGATGTGATTTGTTCTAATGGATTGATTTTGAGCTGCAATTATCAAAGATTCAGTTTCACGTTTCATGTATCCATATTTCAACCATAGCCATCTTGCCTCATTAGAAATCTTATCTGTTTGTCTTACGAATTGTTCGTGTAACGGTTTTTCTTTCCATTTGCTTGTTCTTTCACTCCTCCTCCTTTTCATAAACGTACCAGCATTTTCGTTGACATCCGTCGCCCCTCTTACACTTCTAGCCGCAATAATCAAACCTCCTTTACTACTTTCAACATAGCTGTTTCGACTAGCCCTTGCCTGCAGTATTGTGTCTTTGACTCTCAATAGTCCTCTGCCACGTACCTTTCTTGGTAGGTAAAGCCGGTCAACATCACTTTTTGTGTGGAGTGTGCATCGTTAAAAATTTTCTAGTTATTTCGTCAAGTTGTTTCATTTCTTCCACCGTCCAGTCAACGAAAGCAGCCGAGTATCTAATCAATGAAACAGCATATATATTGATGGCCTGGATAAGATTTCCCCCATTCAGTTTGGTTTCCAGAATTTTTCTAACTCGTCTTTTGTATTCTTTAGATATCTTGTCTTTCATTTCCTTACTCTTGACTACATCAACCTCGACAATTCCAAGGTATTTATATCCTTCTCCTTATTTCAAGCATTTGATTTACAATCATCAGGGAGTTTGATACCAGAAAAATCCTTTAACACTCTTTGGTACATTCTCAAGACAGCACATTTCTCAATGCCAAATTGCACTCCAGTATAATTACTGAAGATTTTGACCGTCTGTACAAGCGAACCTAACTCCTTTTGACTACCAGCATAAAGCTTTAGGTCGTCCATGAATAATAGGTGATTAATCTTTAGCTGATCTTTTTTGAAGTGAGATCCCTGCTCCATATTTCTGAGGATATGGCTAAGAGGTAACAAACAAATTACAAAGAGCAACGGCGATAAGGAACTACCTTGAAAGATGCCTCTTTTAATAAGGACTTCACCTAAGCTCTCATTGCCGCATATCAACTCCACCCCCCACGAGCCCATATTCTTTTCAATCAACTTGCATATATTCTCATTGATCCCTAGAGACTTCAGACACTCCATGATCCACGTATGTGGGATCATGTCGTAAGCCTTCTTATAGTCTATCCATCCAACAAAAAGATTTTCACCTCTTTCAGAATCAGTCTGTCAATAAAAAGAAGATAATGTGTACCTTTTTGGTATAGCCTTTTTATTCATTATGTAGATCATCAAGGTAAGAATATGTTTCTTCAGAAATTATTCCAGTAAGTATTTTCCTGACTAGTGGCAAGCAAGTTATTGGTCGGTAGTTATTAGGCACGTTTCCTTTAGATTTACCTTTTGAATCAGCATGACTGTTATGTACTTGTTCTTGCCCCCAAATTCCTGACCAAAATTGTTGAGCCTCAACTGGATCAGGAATTTCACTTTCTGAGTTACCTTTGCTTTCTAAATCTCGGTCGAACTGACCTGGATTATTCCTGAAAGTTCTATTTTGTTGGTATTGGCTTATGCGATTGCTGTTCTGCTTGATTTTTCCACTTGTAGCTATAATCCTCTGTTTTACTTCCTCCTTCACAACAGTTAATGACTTTTGCTTGATCTTGTATTTTATTTGAAGCCGGTTTTTTGACTTAGGTTTTAATCTGTTTTCTTCGCTGAGACTATTAATAAGCCCAAGTCTTTATTAAGTTCTTTTAACTTATCGTCTTGTCTCGTTTTCCACCATGGTTCTTGCCCTCTTTTTCTGGTTACCAAGTTGTTTGTTACAATTACAGCACCAGCATAGAAAAGATCATTAACTTCTGAGATTTTAGAAGCTTATTTTTACTTATTTAAAGATATTAGAAACTAACTTTTGATAGTATTTGTGTATAGTATTTAATTTTTGATAGTATTTAATCTGTGATAGTCCTAGGTATAACGATAAACTGCATCTGGTTGTGGAGTTTAGACGTGGGCGAATGAGGTTACCCTTTGCCACAACTACCTCCAGGTCACCCTTGAGAAAGTTGTAGCACCTGTAAGCCCTCTCCGAGACCTTGAAATACGGGATTGATGTCCAGCGGAGTTAAGTCTGTCCCTTTCCTTTTTCTGGCCAGGACGAGGTCGTAAGCCTTGGTTGCTATCGTCCTGTGAGTAAGAAAACTCAGAACAATAAACCAACCGCAGTTGTAAATTCTAGGTTGACCTCTGGCGGGATTTAAATGTGTCTCATGGTTAAGGTTGGATCTTCAGCTTTGGTTGGCGACTTATCTAGAGATGCTGTCTTGATAAAAATACTGGTGGCTGTGGCACCTCATCAACACTACCCTCTTGGTGGGTGAAATGAATTATTCAAGTAACGGAAACAACGGCGTTAATGGGACTGGATCTTATTGTGAAAGCTCCTCGCCCGGCAGTTGTTCCCTGGCACAGCAGCGGGGACCCGGTCGTCTTCCTGATACTGCTTCACAAAGGACTCGTAGGAAATGGTCAAAAGAAGAAAATAAAACAGTCAAGGAATGTTTCTACCTGAGTAGCCCTAAGCGAAGAGGATATAGAAAGAGAATGCACGAGATCTGGAAGAGTAAAGGTACATTTGATGTTACTGAACAGAGGTTGATAGACCTAAAATCCAATATCATAAAAAAGAATTGGGTGTCAGAGGTAGAATTAGAGGAAATTAGAAGGAACATCGAAGGTTTTCCCTACGGTGAATTGCATGATACGGTTTTTGTATCAGAAGAAGGAGTCGACCTTAACTCTAAACCTGAAAATACAGAGGGAATTGTTGATAACATCCCTGACGGCTGTGGCATGTCGAATGACATAGAACACAATTCTGAGTTCCCTAAGAAAACACCTGGTTGTACGCTTAGTGACAAAGAAGAACAGATGCTCAAAAAAATTAGGATAATCCTGAACAATGCCAGGAAATGGTTACCACCTTTGAGAGGAATGCAAAAGGCTGAGATTACTATTATTATTATTATTATTATTACCATTATTATTATTTTTATATTATTTACTCCTTCTATCTGTTCCTTGTCTTTCCTGCATGCTGACAGTCTGTAATTGACTCTATGTTGCTTATGGCAGCTAATCTTCCTTTTTTTCTTCCCTCCCCATCATTTTTCCCCATTTTCGTATTTTCTTTCCCTGTTAAATTCCTTATTGGGAAAAATGTCACAATAACTTGGTCATTCCCTGGTTGTCATTTTCACTCTTTATTGCTCTCACATCTGAAATAGTATATATTGGTTAATTCCGTTGCGCTTCTATATCAATACCTAATTTTCTTTTGGCCTTTAAAAACATCTTGATGGTGGCATCTGATCAACGCTGCTGTAGAGAAGCATCTTTGTAATCATTTTGAAATGAAATCTGATATTGAATAATTCCTGTTATCCTCAACTGATGATATAAGTTTTTCCATTTAACATCAATGAAGCCACTCTTTCTGTTTTCTAGTTCATTTCACATCATGGTTGCTCTGATCTTGAAACTCTATACAACCTTGTTTTCCTTATCCTACTCCTACATTATTGGTCAGTGACATCCTGGATCATTCCAAAAGTTGACTCGTTTTTCCTTCTTTTTTTTTTTCTTTTCCCCCTTTTTTCTTCCTTTCCAATATTTCAAACATATATGTATATATATATATATACAATATATATGTAATTATGTATATATATATATATATATATATATATATATATATATATATATATACAAGAGTGAAAAATGTATTTTTACAGAACAGGACAAGAGCCAGTGTCTATGGCTATCATGCTTATTCACATGGGCTATTTGCATGAGCACTTAATCCACAAGATAATTTTTAAACATTTCATTCACTTATCGATATTAATTATATATATATATATATATATATATATATATAATTACATATATATTGTTTCTTGATAATTAAGATCTATGTTAAAGCTAGGGATAAAAGTTACTAAGAAAATGCGTTTACATATGAGGGCAACAGATTTGGAGTACTTGATTGCCTTGGTTTAATGGTTAGTGCAGTTGCACCGCTTTCAGTAGATTTTTTTCAAAAACAAGTCCATGTGAAGGGGGCTTTTTGAGCCTAAACCAAACTAATGACGCTAAACCAAAAAAATTTGCCATCAACAGTCAGAATCAACCTAAATGATAAGACAGCTGATTACCCTGATATTCAGTGAATCCGAATCAAGGAAATCAGATCACTCTTTTTAGTATAGGATTCCTATAAATTTTTCTTGCCAACTTTACTGTTTGATGCATATTTTAAGAAAATAGATACCAAAAGAGGCTTTTTCTTGCTCACGACCCTTCTACTGTGCTCTGCTACTTTGCTAAAAGTTATGGATAGTTTTCAAAAAAGCATCAAAGAAATTATCTCTATCAGGGCTTCAATGTACAACCCTATCATTAAGGAAAGTCTTTAACTGCAAACTGTCAAGAGAAAGAAATTGCTTAAGTATCTTTCAAAAACTTTCCCTTTAATGTTGGTCGCTCTTTGTATTTTATCCATATTTTTTATAAATTAAAGCAGGTGAAGTATTAATAGGTTTCTTTATTCGTTTAATTCGACTAATAGTCGAATTAAACGAATAAAGAAAATAGGTTGTACGGTTAACAACTAAATACTTTCTGTTCATAAAACAATTAAATTAGCAAAGTAAGGTCAGTGAGTGATTCTTGTTCACTTCAATTCACAGATAGATCTGGAATGGTGTGAATTCTCTTCTGATAGGGGTTGAGCCTGAAACAGTTTTGCTTCTGGCTCCTGTGGGTTATTGCTAAATTTAAAGACAAAGTAAACGACTACTGATTGGTGGAAAAAACAAGTAATCAGTGAGTACTTTGAATACAAATCAATACTACCTTTGACGATGACATATTACAGAGAAATATAAGCTAAATTGCCAATGTCTTATTTTGTATAAAGCACTAAATATCTGGTATTTTGCCTTATTTTAGGATTTAAATCCTTGAAATTCACTTATCATTATTTTTTATTTATTTTTTTTACTTAATAACATTTAAAGGCGAGTGCTCACCACTCATGTGTAGTGAACGCATGAGGTGAAATTAGAGAAAGAAGAAATAAACAATCCCATCATTTCACAAGTATATCATGTCTAGCTCGGATGCACTCAAGAACCATCCTGTGAAGATTCAGGTGCTTCAAAACTTCGCAATGCCCAATACTGAAAGTGAATTTCTTCTTGTCATCGATACTAAATGAAGTAGTGAAAATAAGAGGTTTAAGGTTTTTATTGAATGACATTAGTTATGTCTTTACAGAGTTGAAAGAAATTAACCGCTTTTTTCCAAATACCTGACAGCCTGGAGTAGAGAATCTGAATTTTTCTCAAGTACGACTTATTTCAACTGAGTTGCCTTTAGGCAAAGGCAAAGAAGGTAATAATAGCGGTATAGATGTTGATAAACCGGAGCAAGTTACCATTTGGTTTTAATCAGGAAAGTTTGTGGGAAAATTATCAATCTCTACAAGACCATGAGCTAAAGCGATTAAAAGTAACTTTTTCTGGTCTGTTAGCCCCATTAAAATGAAGCAATAAATTCATGTGATGAAAGTTTAATTTGTCAAAGCCAAATATTTGGCAGTGTGATCTTGGTCCTGCCCCTTGTCAATGGTGTCTGAAGCTGTCTCAAGAAATGAGCAAGGGTTAGAAAAAGAAGATCGATACAAGAAAAATAGGTAAGATAAATGGTCTACAGAATACTAAAGACTTTTCTATATATTTGTGTTCTTGTACTCTGAGAGCTGGAAGATCCTGTCAAGCATAGATAACAAGACAATGAAGAAGAGCTGTCCAGACTAGTCGTATAGCCATTTAGTTGACAATCACTATTTCTAATATTATCACTTGCCTTACAAAGTACCTAAACACAAGTAGGGCTAGAATAATCGATAGCTTTCACAAAAGAAAAATTGGTACAAAGAAACCTCACATTACGAAAAGCTAAGATAAGTGCAACGTTTCAAGACAACATATTTCCCTTGGTCTTTGTGGAAATAGCACTGCCACATCTTTTATCCACATAATTAGATGTGAAGTCAGCCTTGAGTCAGGAAATCTTTCGTACCCATTGAATATCAAAATGATGCTTGATACTGAGGGCTATTCTTCTAGTTAACATCCTCATAAGAAAAACCGAGAAATATATGTAAACAGAGAAATAAATATATATAAATATATACCTAAAACCATCACGCAACACTCAATTATTATGGCTGTATTTCATAATCTACATCTTTTATAAATGCTTGGATTCTTATCCGGAATCCTCGAATTCCACATGTGTTTTTGGAATGGGATATGATTGAGTAGACCCTGAAGCCCTATCACAGATATAAGCAGCCTTTAATTATGTACAATTGATTCTGGCAACTCCACTTAATTGCTATCATTTATGGAATATTCTTAATTTCTCTGAGCCCCAGTTCAGCGTAATGATTTTCTACTATTTTAAGCAGGACGATAAACTCGCCTATAAACTGCAATAGTCTTATGACTTTGTACAATTCCGTTGGTCAAAATTAATTAGCGTCTTTTGGGTGCTAAATATTTTGCTGTAGTGGAAGTGACATTCAATGTACTTGATAAATAATTAATCTTCAAACAGGAATGAACATTTTGTACAAATTAAAAATAACAGGTTTGTTGGTTACATGCATTGTGCTATAACATCAGAATTTAGGGGTCATTCAAAAAGTACGTAACGCAAAAAAGGACATTTTAACCCCCCCACTCCCCGATGTAACGGCATGTCACACTTTAGCTGATACCCCCCTCTTTGGTACGTAACGTTTTTTACGTGGACACCCCCCTAAAATAAGGAAAATTACAGCATAGTGCAGGATAGATATATGGTACTAAATGGATCATTAATGACACGCTTTTAACACAACAATATAACTTTTGCTTAATATTAAACAAATAAACTAGAACAAAACAATGCAACCAAGTTCAACAGGTCAGATCAGTAAATAAAACGCAAAAAAAGTACAAAAAAACTCACTCTTCAGTTGCGTCAGACCAGATTGGCTCTATATCGTTGGTGTCAATTATTGGAGTACCAAAGTCATTTTCTGCCTCATCCACATTTTCTGAATTTTCAAGAGCTTCAGTATCAATGTCGTCCATCGCAACCCACTCCATTTCTTGAAAGGCCATTACACA